>JAODLM010000735.1:0-128403 GCA_036937905.1 Salvia rosmarinus
GACGAGGCTTCGGCGTTCCTTTCTTCGGGAAGCGGCCGACCTTGTGCTTCGTTGAGATATTGGAGAAAACTCTCCTTATTCTTCTCAAGAAACCCCTTAACGGCGTCGTCAAGGTTCATCTGCGGAGCAGGAGGTTCTCCTTGGTTACTGTTGCGATCTCCTTCGCTTTGGTATTCTACTTCTTCACGCAGGATGGGATTGCCTCGCTCGTCGAGGCTCTGGATGTGCCCTTCAGGGGTCGAATCCCTGACCGGGTTTTTCCCAAGCAGAGCTCGGCGTGTTTCGTCGTCGTTGTTGCTGTTGTTGCCGGCAGCGGCCCTGGATGCAAGACTTCTTGTTCTCATTGTTGTGATTGATTCCCTGTAAACAAACTTTGATCGAAAACACAGAATTTCGGTTCCCACAGACGGCGCCAGTGATCGATCCTAATTTCGTAATGGAAATAAATACGCAAGAACACCAAGGATTTACGTGGTTCGATCTATGAATAAGATCTACGTCTACGGAGAGAGAGAGAGTTTGTGTATTGATAATATGAGGAGTGATTACAAGAAGTGTAGATGATCCTTTTTCGTTTAATCTAGCCTCTATTTATACACAATTATAATAACCTAGATCTCGAATCCGAGATCTATTCTAAGATAGGATTTGAATCCTATCTCTTCTCTAATTATGATTCTCTTAGATATGACCGAATCTTCTGCGTTCCCACTGGTTTAAGAGCCTTCTTGGGCCGGATTCGTTTGGGCGAGCTTCATGTCGACTTATTTATATTGGGCCCGAGAGTTGGGCGTATCCTATCATATATATATATATATATATATATATATATATATATATATATATATATATATAGAGAGAGAGAGAGAGAGAGAGAGTTTAGTTCAAATAAGAACCATTCTTATCCTAAAACTAAGAACCAAATGAATTAGTTATGAAAGTTGATGAATCCGTTGAGAAAGTTAATGAATTGAAATTGAATTTTTCACCCGGGTTCGAATCCATGAGGCTAAAATTCTATTTTTTTGGATTCAGCAATTTTTCCAATGATTCATCAACTTTCACGATGAATTCATCGCTTTTGGTTCTCACGCTCTCACAATAAAATAGTTCTCACGTTAACCCTCCCTATTATATATATATATATATATAGGGTTGGGTTCCGTAGTACCGGTCTCCGATAGTATGTAGTACTCAATCTAGACCACACATTTTGAACACGTGACGTATCAAAATTTGACACGTGGAAGCCCATTTTTCTCTAAGGGCAAAATGGGAAGGTGCCCAGCAGGCGTTGGGTGCTCGCCGACCCAGGTAGAGGAGTCCATGACGCTGGTATCCGCAGCGCCGCGTTTGGGACCAATTCTTAATAACATGACATCGCATCGCACCCAACCGGGTGCGTGCGTCGTGGCCACCTAGGGGCGGTTGTTGCGCCGACGGGAGTAGGGGTGAGCATTCGGGCGGTTCGGTTCAAAACCGAACCGAACCCGAAAAATTGAATTTTTTTTAAAACCCAAACTGAATCGAACCGTTTTACATATCCAAACCGAACCGAAATCGAACCGAAATATTCGGTTTGGTTCAGTTCGATTCGGTTTTAACCGAATTTAAATTATAATTAATATAAATTTTATAATATTTATAATATAATATATATATAAATAGGGATGGATCAAATGAGAACCACAAGTATTTTGAGAAATGAGAACTAATCCTAAGCGTAGATCTAGGTGTATCCGATGCTTTAGATTTAATGTTATTTTAGGATATTTTTTCTGATTTTATCAATAAGGTTATTATTGTATTTTTACTTGTTAGTGTAACTAATTTATTCCTTAAATTGGGGGATTCTTATAATTATTTATGGTATGTGATTAATTATAAATTTTTATTATCTTCATCTAATTCAAATTTTATGGTCTTTATGAAAGCATATTACATATTTTCGTGTATTGAAATGTTCAACTTGTATAGTAGATTTTTCATGAGAATTTCATAGTAAATTTTCGTTTTCATTTAATTCGATTTATGCATTCATTAAATAACCTTATGCGCAATTTAATTATTTGTTGTGCACGAAGCCAACCTGTATATTTTGAAAATATGTTTACACTAATTAACATAATGATTCACGTATACAACGGTCACTACCGCATCTATATTGTATTGTAACTCTTAATATAGTAAACGTTGTTTTATGCATTAATATTCTATGAAATGTTCACGAATATGCTAACATGATACTGTTCATCCATATAATGGATGATGTGCGAGTCTGTCTTGTATTCAATGCACAACTACTATCTAGTTATGCATATTAGTTTAATCACAAAATTAATCATAATTGTATATCATTATTTTTTTTCACCCGCTAATTGTGGGATTTCGTTGCGAAATTTGTATTTGTGATCTTTATTTTAAGGTAAAAATTTATTCTTACATTAATTATTATTCAAATAAGGATTCTCAATTATGTAAGTTTGATTTTTAGTTATTGTTTTATTTCGCATAAGAACATACAATCTTATGCACAATTATTAATTTCAGAGAGAGAATGTGAATTGACGAAAAATCGGGGATTGCACGAAAAATTAGGGCTGGACGAATCTTTATATTGACTTTTATGTCCCTAACACGTTTTAAATCATAAAAATAGTATAGAAAATAGTCAAACTTGTTTTAAAGCATGAATTAAATATGATCCATTAGATTAGATGAAATCAAAGGTGATGATAAGTTCTTATTTTAGATGGAGTTCTCCCTATAACCAACCCCTATATAAATATATATAATATTAACTAATTTAAATATTAATAATATAAATAACATATATAAAAAAATATAACAATAAAAAACTCGGGCGGTTCGGTTTGAAAATTGAATTTTTTTTCCCAAACCGAAACCGAACCGAATTAATTTTGGTTTCAAAATTTGAAACCGAATCGTTTTTTCAGACAAACCGAATCAAACCACTAATTTCGGTTCGGTTCGATTTTCGTTCGGTTTGATTTTTGCTCTCCCTTGGGTAGGACGCCGGTGTCTTGCCTTGTCGGGTAGGGACATTGGGTGCGTGTCGGCGCTGGGTTTGGGAAGAGCCACAACAAAAAAGAAATAATACATATGAAATAACATAACACTGCATTTAAAACAACAAAACACTGCATTTAAAACAACATAACTCTGCATCACACCTAACCGGCGCTGGGTGCGTGCGAGTGGGCGCTGGATGGCGTTGGTACGTCTGACGAGCGGCATGGTCATGTGTGTGCTTGGCCAGAAGTGCGTTTCCAAAATGCATTAAAATTGAAACTCATATGCATGTTTGTGTTCAAGTGAATGCATTTTTGTGTTCATTTGAATGCATAGTTAATTTCAACTATATGCATGGTTTATTTTCGAAATCACATAACAAATCAAATTACTAATCTACCCTTACTATCACAAATTAACGTGTAAAACTTTTAAAAATCATGCACGAATCTCAGCCACACGATCAATAGGATGGATGGATGAGATTGAGTACTACATACTATCTGGGGTCCGCACTATTTGATCCTCACATATATATATATATATATATATATATATATATATATATATATGAAGTGGTTATCGTGTAGACAATCATTATAGTGTGAATATGATGATATCAATCTTTGATAAATCAATATGGATGTTTGATTCAATGCATAAATTATGATGCATATGCATAAACGTACAATTATATGCAGAAATGTGCATACAACTCATTCTGATGCATATTTAAATATAACTATTAGATTTTCAAATTTAATGGATATGATTTGTTCTTATTTATATATGTTAAAGATTATTTGTACATGAACCAAATCCTATGAACTAGTTCACGTACGTACACTTCTTAACGTGTAAACATGCGTACAAGTCATAAGTCTATTATATACATGCACAACATATATAAAGTAATACATATATATACATATGCATATTTTACGTGAAGTAAATGCATATATATATATATATATATAATAGCGACGAAAGCAGTGATATTATTATCGACTATGATTATCTAATAGTTTAAGTACAATTGATATAGTTGAAACAGAATCCAAATATGGTTTTTGGGGATGGAATTTGTGGCGTCAACCTGTAGGGTTGATCATTTTCTAATTTCTTCTCTAGCCGAAAGTGCGAGAGTGTCACGACCCGACTACCTAATCAGGAAATTAGGCCGTGACTCGGGGTTAGGAAGAAAATTTAACAACAACGGCTCAAAATTTTGTCAAGAGAAGAGGTGACAACAACTTTTAGCATGAATAAAATTGAACCATTACGACTCGAAGTGAACTAAAGTTGAACGAAGAATGATTTTATGTCCTCAAACCAAAATAAAGAATCAAACAAGAAGGACAACGGCTGAGGACATTTATCACAATAGAATTATCAATATCTTGAATCATAACAAAACATTGAATATGCTCAATTCTTCATAGCAGAACATGTAAACAAGTAAAGGTCAAAGCTCGACAATGGAAACATGGCTGAGAATTATGTGTGAAGACATAACTCTCTGGGCATTTAACATTGAGTATCAAATGAATAACCTCAACAGATTCTCAATATAATCATGAATCAATTTGTTTGGAGAAGCTCCTCCGCGCAGCATTCGATACCAACATTCTCTCCAACTCAACCTGCATATTTAGAAACATATGCAGGGCGTGAGTACAAAATGCACTCAGTGGGTACACGCCAAAAACATTTAAAATTTGCTTTTAGAGCTATAAATTTGACTTGAAATAAAATAAATTTATGCAGGGATTTTATTGAAATTACCTGCATAATGCTTCTCAAACTCTGTTCATGCATGCTCACTACATTATATCATCATATCATATGCATATGCATGTTTCATGTCTGCATGCATCTTTCTTTCCTTCCCATATCCACGTATTTTTCTTTGTGTTGATCCGAGGAGTAGGCCTCCTCAACACACTTTAACTTCACATACCGAGTTGGTCCCGAAGGATCTCAACTTGGTCATACCCGACGTCGGTAATTTCTTTCTTTTCTTTCTTTTCCGTGGATAGGTAGTGCATTATGCTTATGCTCATGCTCAAAACTTTGGCAAGTCAATCAACTTTCAAAACAATGCAATTAAATGCATATCATAAAATCTCATATTATTTTTTTTATGCCAAAGCATATCATATCATTTGAAAGTAAATAAAAGCATAAGCATATTATTACAGAAAATACTTATACCCACCTGGATGTTCCTTAGAGCTAAGGAACTAATTCCTAATTCCATTTCTTTATTTATCCATATTTTATCCTCATAGAACGGCATAAATGCCTAACACGAAACAAACACGAACATTACTCATCTTAGTCGTCGACACGACTATATCTTCTCGATATCAAATCTAAGACACTATGGTCTATCAAAACTTGGGTCATTGCATCCTCTAACATCTTATTAATAACCAAATTCTATCGAAATTTACTGTGTGTTTCAGTGTGTGTATCGTGGGTTTGGGGCTGAAATGGAGAAGAACATGGTTTGAAAAGTCTAAAGTATAAACTTTATATTATGTAATAAATTATTTAATTTTTCATTTTCTTTATTTAAGGTGATTAATCACCATATTCTAGAAACATTTTTCTTTCCTTTTCTTTTCTCATTTTCTTTAATATAAAATAATCACTTTTGTTGTAGAAAATAATTATAAATATTGTAGAATAAAACATAACGTTTTTATCGCAAGAAATCGACGCTAATTATCCGATAAAATAACCTCTTTTGAATCTCTACTTTTAACCTCAATATTTACTCATAAATATCAAAATATACTTATTAAACATATTTTGACCTTAAAACCCTTTTAAATATTTTGCTCTTCATCCAGCTTAATCGGCAAACGACGCCATAAAACGTAAATTTTAAAATTCTCAATTTTCTGAAATCAAGACTTCGTTGAGCATGTATCTATCATATCAAGACTATTTAAATCTAGGTCTTCTTATGTTCGACTAGATTTAAGGATCTTATCTCGATTCTATCTCAAATCGTCGAAATTTATCGTCTCAACTCAAGCTTAATGCAAAAGCTTCTAACTTAACCAACTCTTTCTTAAGGATGCAACTCCTTCTTAATGAGATCTTAATTATGGGTTAATCTACATTGTAAATACGGGTATTACATTCTCACCCCTTAAAAAATTTCGTCCTCGAATTTGCACGTCGACAAAAGCTCGAGCACTTCTTTCATCATCGATCTTTAACTTCCATGTCGCCTCTTCCGAATCATCATACTTCCATGTTGATTTAAGACGATTCGGCTTTCTTTGATAGCTTAAATCTTGTTCACGAACATTTGCTCTCTTAATGTGTCATGTGTTTCAATTAAACACATAGCTTTATCCTGTAGCATATAGAATACATCGCGAATATTTTCAAACTCGGAGAAAATGCTTATCTGTAGACAACTTGCCAATCTTTCTTGAATCTCGCATGCAGTTCGATACATCTCGATAACGTCTTGATTCTTGTCTTAACTTGTCGCACGATTCGACCATTTCTTTAATTGCTTCGGTCCAAGCACTTTCTTCTTCAAATCGTTTTAAATAAACGACGATCTACACTTGCTATCTTAAAAGACTTCATGGGCGCCATATAAATCTTCGTTTTGATCTTGTCTTCTAACATCCGATGGTCCATTTAGATAGATCATCTATTGTGGATAAAAGTTGTATTGCAATTCGATCTTGTATCCACTTTATTATAACTCGTCCAAAATGAGATGTAAACTTGAAGTCTCGATTTAAGATAATTGAGACGAGCATTCTATGTAAACGTATTATCTTTTGGCGTATACTTGAGCTAACTTGTCACCTCCATACGTGATAAGAGTCAGAATAACATAATCGTATTTCGTGAGTCGATCGATTGTCACCTACGCTTCGATTTGGTAACCAACACGTATGTCTTCTCATCTTTTCAACTTTATAAAGAGCATCACGAATTGATCTGCGAATTCACGACCTTATAATGCGACAATCTTCTTTCTCTCGCCGTGCACTGTAAACTAAATCTCGTTACGTTTGCGTAATTCGAGGTATACACTTTTAAGTAAAATTCTTCTTTGAATTGCTCTCGCGTAAAATTCTTTAAGTACTGGAGGAAAGAACTTTTCGACGCACTCTTCATCAAAGCGTCGATCCTTTAACACTAACGATATACATAGGAGATATTCACGATCGAGTCCTCCAAAACTTGAAAACTTGTTCAATGAAGTGAACTCGTTCTTTAATATCAACTGGGTTATCCACTTCATTAAAGGATAAAAGATTTTGACACCGAAAGATTCTCGTAATTCTATAATCGGTTTAAGAAGAGAAGGTACAAGTAAGTTTTGAAAAGAATCGTGCTTTCTTATTCCTCCTCTTGAGAATAATGAATGAAATTTCTTTTTACGGGTGATGTCTTGCATTGCAAATGAATGCCAAAATGCGAGATATTTTTCTTATCCAAAATCGTGAAAAAGGTTTTCAATTGAAAGCAGACTCGGATCGCAAAGATCTTCAAAATTGCTTATCACAAAGTTATGATGTGAAATGAAATAGTTGGATAGCAAAATGATCGTATAGATCTCAAGGAAAGAAATTGGTCTCTCTGAGGACTTCCACAAACAAAGAATAACTTTGTCATCTGAGTTTTGTATATGGATGCTTGGATATCTCCGACAAACACATCTAATACAATCTATGACTATTAGCTTCCATTATGTCCCCAAAAGGTTGTCTTCGAAAAGTACTTGGCCAATATTCAGGGTTATGGCTGTGCTGTGCCCACAATTGGTACCACTCGAGTTCATACTCAAAAATTTTGAGATACTTGGATCTCGATGAATTTGCATGAATCTTTTCTCAAGTCTCCAAAGGAGAAGTCTTGGAAACATAAGTAAATAGAATGAATCGAATCGATGTAGGAATTTCAAGAGATACTGAAAAGTCGATCGCATTAATCTAAATCAATAAGGGCAATTTCAATATCGATTTAAGAATAATCAATTTGTACAAGATCTACATCAGATTTAGACATAACTAGCTGAGCATTTGATAAGGAAGACTCTAGTTTTAGAATAAGGTGCTAGTATTATGCTCAGGCATAAAAGATTTAACATCTTTGGTTTCAAGATTTTCACCATCATCATCCTCCATTGGAGAAGAAATTTTTCAACCAACCTGAAGTTGATGAACAACTGAAATAGATTTAGCAATAGGGAAAAATGAATCAAAAGGAGGGCTCGAATGAACCAAATATTGAAATTTTATGGTAACTAGAGTCTAGAGAATCAATTTGCTCAAAACAATAAAGCCGCACCTAACATAATCAATGGCAACAAAGAATAACCCAATCTTGTCACTCTTTAGGCAATAAAGAGATCAACTGAAATTTTCCATCAAATCTCGATCGTCTTACTCAAACGTCTCTTTCAATCGATAAAATCAAATGAGAAATTGCCCAGGTATCTTGCTCATCCGATGCGTATGGATAGGAATTCTCTTTGATCTTTGCGATTTAATATAAGCGAAGCGGTTACAACGTAACGTCGACAACGAGATAACAACAACGATGCGACGACAAACAAATCGTACTCTTCTAAGTTGTCCAAACGATCCTCGTCATCGAAGATAAAACAATACTCGAACTCGTAGAAAACTTATTCATATTGTTCTCGCCATCTTTTCTTTCTCATGATTTCTTTTCAACTTCATTTCAATAAGCAATATTCATTTTAAACATACACATATTCAATCATCAACTATGATAACCATAATCATAAGCATAAACCTTTACCGTTGAGCTAGAGATGATGTAATCGAATCTTTGAGCTTCTCTTACGAACAACCGACTCTTTACTCATATTCGATTCGTAATCAAACAATCGATTCCATAACTTAGAGTATAGAGTCAAACAATTGACTCCATAAACTTAATTTCTCAAACAGAGTCAGCACAAAGAAATTTATATGCCCAAAGTGCACAAACTGCACAAGACTCACAAGGATTCTTGAATGTAGAATTTAAGACTATACACAATTGTACAAGGATTCGAAAGAATTTGCATGCTCAGATTTCAAGACTGTGCAAAAATTGCACAATTTTACAAAGGCTCACAGGTTCAGAACTCAAAACTACTCTGATACCATTCTGTTACGACCCGACTACCTAATCAGGAAATTAGGCCGTGACTCGGGGTTAGGAAGAAAATTTAACAACAACGGCTCAAAATTTTGTCAAGAGAAGAGGTGACAACAACTTTTAGCATGAATAAAATTGAAACATTATGACTCAAGAAGTGAACTAAAGTTGAACGAAGAATGATTTTATGTCCTCAAACCAAAATAAAGAATCAAACAAGAAGGACAACGGCTGAGGACATTTATCACAATAGAATTATCAATATCTTGAATCATAACAAAACATTGAATATGCTCAATTCTTCATAGCGAACATGTAAACAAGTAAAGGTCAAAGTTCGACAACGAACGTGGTCGAGAATTATGTGAAGACATAACTCTCGGGCATTTAACATTGAGTATCAAATGAATAACCTCAATGATTCTCAATATAATCATGAATCAATTTGTTTGGAGAAGCTCCTCCAAAGATTCGATACCAACATTCTCTCATTTCAACCTGCATATTTAGAAACATATGCGGGCGTGAGTACAAAATGCACTCGGTGGGTACACGCCAAAACATTTAAAATTTGCTTTTAGAGCTATAAATTTGACTTGAAATAAAATAAATTTATGCGAGGATTTTATTGAAATTACACGCATAATGCTTCTCAAACTCGTTCATGCATGCTCACTACATTATATCATCATATCATCATATCATATGCATATGCATGTTTCATGTCCGCATGCTCTTTCTTTCCTTCCCATATCCACGTATTTTCTTTGTGTTGATCCGAGGGTAGGCCTCCCTCAACACACTTTAACTTCACATACCCGAGTTGGTCCCAAGGATCTCAACTTCGGTCATACCCGACGTCGGTAATTTCTTTCTTTTCTTTCTTTTCCGTGGATAGGTAGTGCATTATGCTTATGCTCATGCTCAAAACTTTGGCAAGTCAATCAACTTTCAAAACAATGCAATTAAATGCATATCATAAAATCTCATATTTTTTTTTTTTATGCCAAAGCAATCATATCATTTGAAAGTATATAAAAGCATAAGCATATTATTACAGAAAATACTTATGCTCATGTTTGCATGCAACTTTCTTCTCTCCTTCCCATATCCACGGATTCTTTCTGCGTGTTGAGAAGTAGGCCTCCTTCTCAAACACTTTAATATCACATACCCGAGTTGGTCCCGAAGGATCTCAACTACGGTCATACCCGACGTCGGTAATTTCTTTCTTTTCCGTGGATAGGTAGTGCATTATGCTTATGCTCATGCTCAAAACTTTGGCAAGTCAATCAACTTTCAAAACAATGCAATTAAATGCATATCATAAAATCTCATATTATTTTTTTTATGCCAAAGCATATCATATCATTTGAAAGTATATAAAAGCATAAGCATATTATTACATAAAATACTTATACCCACCTGGATGTTCCTTAGAGCTAAGGAACTAATTCTCAATTCCATTTCTTTATTTATCCATATTTTATCCTCATAGAACGGCATAAATGCCTAACAAGAAACAAACACGAACATTACTCATCTTAGTCGTCGACACGACTATATCTTCTCGATATCAAATCTAAGACACTATGGTCTATCAAAACTTGGGTCATTGCATCCTCTAACATCTTATTAATAACCAAATTCTATCGAAATTTACTGTGTGTTTCAGTGTGTGTATCGTGGGTTTGGGGGCTGAAATGGAGAAGAACATGGTTTGAAAAGTCTAAAGTATAAACTTTATATTATGTAATAAATTATTTAATTTTTCATTTTCTTTATTTAAGGTGATTAATCACCATATTCTAGAAACATTTTCTTTCCTTTTCTTTTCTCATTTTCTTTAATATAAAATAATCACTTTTGTTGTAGAAAATAATTATAAATATTGTAGAATAAAACATAACGTTTTTATCGCAAAAATCGACGCTAATTATCCGATAAAATAACCTCTTTTGAATCTCTACTTTTAACCTCAATATTTACTCATAAATATCAAAATATACTTATTAAACATATTTTGACCTTAAAACCCTTTTAAATATTTTGCTCTTCATCCCACTTAATCGGCAAACGCCGCGTCATAAAACGTAAATTTTAAAATTCTCAATTTTAAAATCAAGACTTCGTTGAGCATGTATCTATCATATCAAGACTATTTAAATCTAGGTCTTCTTATGTTCGACTAGATTTAAGGATCTTATCTCGATTCTATCTCAAATCGTAGAAATTCTATCGTCTCAACTCGAAGCTTAATGCAAAAGCTTCTAACTTAACCAACTCTTTCTTAAGGATGCAATTCCTTCTTAATGAGATCTTAATTATGGTTAATCTACATATAGAAATACGGGTATTACGAGAGATTACCTTTTTATTAACCAGAAGCAGAAGAAGAATTAGTAGCTGGTTATCAAACCGAATATTCAGGTATCAAATTTGGATTATTTTATGATGTTAAGAAAATATTTATAAGAAATAAGAATAAATCTAAGTCATTGATTTTAGTAAATCAATAGATAACATTAATTTACATTGTGTTATAGTGCATTACTATATATGCTATACTTTAATTTCTCACATGATTTATTTAAAGGTTATATTAATTTTATTTTAAGAACGATTATTTCATTTATTTTAGAGATTTATTTTAATCTATCTTGTAACTTCTTATTTTAAATAGATTTTTTTTGTTGCACGGGTATAATACACTCGTAGCACTTGTCATACAACAATAAATTATTTTGTGTGATGTGTAATGTGTGCCACATATTAATTAAATATATTCTATAGAACGGCTAGTTTGTGTAACATTATATTAAGCAGATTATAAAATTCATACTTTTTCGGTAAGTGGTGAGATTATCGGGAAGTGAGAAAATTTACGTCTGGAGTGAGAGAAAATAATTTTTTTATTCCAAATTTACCCTTATTTGAATTATTCAATAAAATAAAATCAAGTCATTAACTAAATTCCTTTCAATCTGAACCGTTGATATAAGCTAGATGTATGAATATGATATATTCTTATTTTTTACATTCATTGGCATTTTCACCGGAACTACCCTTGGTTATTGTTTGTATCACTAACTCAAGACCTTTTTTTTACATGACTTTTAAATTATGACACCAAGCATAAACGGAAAATGCTTGGGACGCCCATTATGTACAACTGCTACTTTCGGGCACCAAAAACCTTAAACATATATTTTGTAGATCTTCGCATGGGCAAATGGCAATCGAAATTCGGTCTTGATTTAAGTTTCACTACTAATTTGATCTTAAATCCTACGTAAAAAATTCGGCAAAAATCAAATTTACAGGAAATAGATAAATGTGTCTTTTCTGGAGTTTTGTAGTAGAATTTCACGTGCTAAAATAACTTGATCTTGGAAATAATATGTTATATAATCCAGCTTCGGATAGTATAACTAAATTAGAACTTGGAAAATTGAATCTTTTCTGTAATAAATGTATGTTAGTGTACGTGTTGTGGAAAGTGTGTCGAGTGTGTGTTTTGGGGTGGTGACGTGGATTAAGTAGTAGGGCGTCAATTAAAATTATATTATTTTATTATAATCAATTATCATTTTTAACTTTTTAATTTGATCTTAAAATTTGTATCAGTCACGACCCGACTATTTAATTAGGTAATTAACTAAATAATCAAGCCGTGACTGGTTTAATTAACGATAATCTTTCAATAAAAGAGTGATTTAGAAGATAGGTTTTGGAAACAAACGGACAATATAACATTTGTAAATAGAGTAAGCCAACCCGCATTCGAAAATTTCCAATAACAACCATATCCACAACGAGAACACAATTTCAAAACATATATACATATAGATTTTGAAATATTTACAAAACTTAACAAAAGTATAGATTCACGTTCACAAGGTATCGTGGAAGACTAATGAATGTCATGTATGAAGACATGACACTCGGCTCTGATGGTTCGCAAAGAAGAAAACAAAATAACTAATTGACTCGGTTCGAGCCACACCTCTTCCATGCTCAACTGCGCAACATAAAACACTTATTGGGTGTGAGTACTAGAAGTACTCGATGGGTAAATGCTATTATAATGTTCAAAACTTTTCACCTTGTTCAAATAAACTTTTCTTTCAAATGATTTTAGAATCAACATTTTATTTGTTCATAAGAAACATTTATCTTCATAACATATCACCACAATTCATTTTAAACATACCGCATAACATACCCGAGTTGGTCCCAAGGATCACAACCACGGTCATACCCTATCTACGTCGTTCGGTAAAGGAAGTAGGCCTCCCCACAGATGCCATGGCGGCCTACATGAGCAAGCTCACGACCATCTACCGCACAAGAATTCACATTTTCCTACCGCAGATAGGTAATTGCCGTCATACCCACAATGTGGTAAAACATTTAGCATGATTATCATGTGGTGATTAAATGTTTTTACAAGAAATCAAACTCACAACATATCATATGTTTAGCTTCAAAATAAAGTTCGTAATGCATTACCCACCTCGTGACGACGTTCAATCTACCAAGTTTGTTTCTTCGTTCTTCACTTCTCGATTTCCCTTGCTCGATCCTTAAAACATAAGAATTATGACAAATCTTTAGAATTTTCCCTTCTAATTTAGCTATATGCTAACAACTATTAATTAACATATAATTCGTTTTACTAATGTTTAATTCTATCGAAATTTCGACAGTAATGTCTCATAATATGGACATCCCAAACATACCAAACTACTCCAATGTCATCCCAAACTCCCCAATATCATCATCACATCATCAAATATACATTTAAGAACTCTATATGAGATTAATATCACTATTTCAACGTTAATCGCCTAAGGCGATTTAACTACACATTTCAATATTTTGAATATCTATAGCCTATTCAACATCAAATATCATATAATTATACTTAATTAGCATCATTGATCATTATTTCATCATTCATTCAAGTCTTGCTTAAAATTTCCACATAAAATCATAACTTAGTCTTAAACTTTAAATTTTATAACTTTTGATATCTATGTTCAAAATTCCCATAAATTCTACTTAGGCCTTATTTTTATCATAGATCTCAAATATCAATTCAAATTCATCAAATAAAATCAAGAACTCATAGTTCAAGACTTGCCTTCATTTTCGAAAATTTTGAAATATTAGTATATGTTTGAATTAAATTCTATAAATTCATTTTACACATTATTCATATCCCTAAGCATGGATATCAAGTCAAATTCATCAACAAAATCAAGATCATCAAGTTCATGTATCTTATAATTTTCGAAAATTTCACACTTTTCATACCTATGGTTTAACTTTTAATTCCTTCATTCATATGAGGTTTATAAACATACTTAAACATATATCTAAGCTTAATTCAATCATATCCTAACATATAAATCATATTCCAAAATTTAGGGTTTCAAGATCAAACTTTAATTTTGAGATTTCATGAATTTAAGGAATTTGAATCCATAGCATATGTTATTCATGCTCCATAATCATAATTAAATCAATACATGTAACAAAATTAAACAAATCATCCATAGCTAAAACTTTAGAATTTTCGAAAATTCCATAGGGATAGAACATGCTATTTTGAAATTTAAACAATAAAATTATTGATCAAATGAGGTATTTACCTTGCTAGGATTAATTCCCCTTTAATTCCAAGTCTAATTGTGTAGTAAAAGTGTAGATGAAATTTTTAGTGTGTGTGAAGTGTGTGTGTGTCGTGAGTTTTAAAGAAAAATGAGGAAGAAGATGATTTATTTCTTATGTTATAGTTCTAGATAGTTAATTTACATTTAATTTGAATTTATCACTAATTTCCAAGTAATGTATCACTAATTTCAATAAAATGATAAATACACCCTAATTCTTGCTAAATACATACTATAGTATAAATTAATTTTATAAAATTTTATTTATAACAATTTATAAGATATAATACAACTTATATTCATAATTTAATTTAGATCCATATAGCATATTTTAAATCACTTTATTTAATAAAATTCAATTCATTTCAATAATACTTCTTAAATTTCAAAATTACATAAATAAATTCTTTAATCATTAGCTATTAATAAAACAAATTTATTCAAGACTTTAATATCTTAAATAATATTTTATCTCATTTTATAAGAAAAATAACATGCAAAATATTTAATGTAATTCATAGCATAATTGCTAATTTATAGCATTTTTCATACAATCATTCATTAATAATCACAAAATTCACATTTTATCACAAATAAACTCATTTCTAATAATTCTCTACATTTTCCGATTCCATATAATCAAATCTTAAATTAATCGGATTCATACCAATAATTATTTCACTATATTAAATTTTTTAATTCTTAAGGCTTAAATAGCTTTTAAGCCTTTAATAATACTTAATTAAACTTTATTAATTACTATAAAATTTTCGGCTACTACATTCCTCCCCTTAAAGAAATTTCGTCCCAAATTTTCGCACTTATTAAATAAGTCGAGTCTTTTCATCATTTGATCTTCCAATTCCATGTGACTTCTTACGGACCATGATGTTTCCATTGAACTTTCACTAAAGGAATAACCTTATTCCTTAACTTCTGTTCTTTTCGGTCCAGAATGCTTTCAGGCCCTTCTTCATAACTTAAGTCAGCATTGGGAACTATTTCATCATAATGAAGAATATGTTGAGGATCATATACATACTTTCTGAGCTGAGATACGTGAAAAACGTCATGTACGTTAGCGAAGTTTGGAGGCAACGCTAACCTATAGGCTACAGGTCCAATCCGTTCCAATATCTCGTAAGGTCCAAGAAATCTGGGTTTAAGTTTCCCTTTTATTCCAAAACGGTGAACTCCTTTGGTTGGGGAAACTTTAAGAAAGACCTTGTCCCCTATTTCAAACTTCAATTCTGTACGGCGATGATCAGCATAGGACTTTTGTCGGTCTTGAGCTTCTTTCATTCTTTGTCTTATATGTCGTACAATTTGAATCATTTCTTCAATTGCTTCAGGGCCAAGAATCTTTCGTTCTCCCACTTCATCCCAATACAGGTGATGCATTTCTTGCCATAAAGTGCTTCGTGAGGGAGCCATGCCGATTGTAGCTTGATAACTATTGTTGTAAGCAAATTCGATCAATGGTAGAACTTGTTCCCATTGGTCTCCCGATCAAGCACCACCGCTACGAGCATATCCTCCGAGTTTGAATTGTTCTCTCGGTCCGACCGTGCATCATGGATGAAAAGCGGTACTAAAATTTAATTGAGTACCCAATTCTTTTGAAAAGTAGTCCGAACCGAGAGGTGAATTTGGCATCACGATCTGAGGTGATTGAGATCGGCACTCCATGTAGCCGAACAATTTCCCGAACATAAATCTGTGCCAACTTATCTGCTCCATACGTTATCGGAATTGGAATGAAATGAGTGCTCTTGGTTAATCGATCAATGATTACCCATATGGTCGTATTTCCTCGTCTAGACTTAGGTAAACCAATTACAAAATCCATAGCGATGTGATCCCATTTCCATTCAGGCACTTCAAGAGGCTGTAACTTTCCGTATGGTCTTTGATGTAAAGCTTTTACTTGTTGGCACGCTAAACACCGTTCGACGTAGGAGGCAACGTCTTGCTTCATCCCTGTCCACACGAACTTTTGTTTAAGATCCTGGTACATCTTCGTACTTCCAGGATGTGCCGCATACGGAACCTTATGAGCTTCATTCAAAATTTCATTTTTCAATTCTGTATCATTAGGTACGTATATGCGATTACCAAACATAATCGCATTATCTCCAGCTTCATGATATTCCGGAAAATTTCCCATTCGAATCTTTGCTCGCAGAGTTTCGAGTTGTTTATCTTTTCTTTGCGCTTCGATAATACGAGCTCTCAAATCCGGAAGTACCATCAATGACGCTACAATTCCTTGAATATTTCGGGGAGGTAACACGGTTTCCAGCTTCATTCTCTCGAACTCTTTTAATAATTCTCCTTGGTCCGTTAAAAGAGTTCCTAATCTTTCCTGAATTTTCCTACTCAGAGCGTCTGCGACGACGTTGGCTTTTCCTGGATGATACTTAATTTCACAGTCATAATCCTTGACCAACTCGAGCCATCTTCGTTGTCACATATTCAAATCTTTTTGTTCAAAGAAATACTTCAAACTTTTGTGGTCCGTGAAAATCTCACATCTCGATCCGTACAGATAATGTCTCCATATTTTCAATGCATGGACCACTGCTGTGAGTTCCAGATCGTGAGTGGGATAGTTATGTTCATGAATTTTCAACTGTCGTGAAGCGTATGCGATGACCTTTCCTTCTTGCATTAAAACGCATCCTATTCCATTTCTCGACGCATCCGTATATATGGTATAATCTTTCTCTGGATCAGGTATTGTTAAGATAGGAGCGTTGGTCAATCTTTCTTTGAGTTCTTGAAAACTGTCTTCGCATTCTGGAGTCCATTGAAATTTTATCCATTTCTTCAGCAGTTGCGTCATTGGTTTAGCAATTTTAGAAAATCCTTCAATAAATCTTCTATAGTACCTAGCTAAACCCAGAAAGCTACGAATCTCATTCGAGTCGTGGCGACTTCCACTCTGCATCGCTTGGACCTTGGCGGGATCCACTTTGATTCCTTCAATGAAATTATATGCCCAGAAATTGACTTCTTTTAGCCAGAAGTCGCATTTGCTAAATTTAGCATATAATCGTTGCATTCTTAATTTCTCCAATACGGTTCTCAAATGGGCTTCGTGTTCTTGTTCGCTCTTTGAATAGATCAAAATATCATCGATGAACACTAACACGAATTTATCAAGATATTCATGGAATATGCGGTTCATGAGGTCCATGAATACAAATGGAGCATTGGTTAGTCCAAACGGCATTACTACAAATTCAAGTGTCAGATCGGGTCCTAAAAGCGGTTTCGGTATATCCTCGGGTTTTATCTTCACTGATGGTAACCCGATCTTAGATCGATTTTAAAATACCTTTGCTCGCTTTCAATTGGTCGAACAAATCGTCAATTCGAGGAAGAGGATATTTATTCTTCAATGTCACCTTATTCATTCTCGATAGTCGATACACATTCTCAAGGTGCCGTCCTTCTTTTTGACGAATAACACCGGTGCTCCCGGTGTGACGGCTTGTCGAATAAATCCTAAGTCCGAAGTTCTGTAATTGGACTTTCAATTCTTGCAATTCTTTAGGAGCCATCCGATACGGTGCTTTGGAAATGGCGCGGATCACGGCTCAAGATCGATCGCGAAATCGAATTGTCGATCCGCGGTATACCGGTAATTTTTAAAATACGTGCGGATATTCTCGAACAACCAAAGACATCCTCAATCTTCCTATCCTTCGTCTTCCTTGATTAGGCATACAAGATAGGCACGATTTTCGTTACATCTTATCAACCTTTACGCTTGCAAGGTCGATATCACGGTATCCTTCTTCTTCTCGTCGATCCCATAAAAGCACGCGGGTTCTTTTCACGGTGTTTGAAATGCGATTTCGTTGTTCACAACGAATCGTTCTGAAATTTTCCGTTAACCAATCCATACCCAAGATAATATCTCGTCCCACATGCATAAGGGCGTAATGATTCGACTTTTAATCGAAGTGATCCTAACTCGAATTCTAAGTTAGGACATACTTTATCAACTCCTGTCGCCCCACCTATTGGAGTAAGTACTTTGAAACCTACTTCAGATGATTCTACGGGAAGTTCAAGATTATCTACTCATGCGGTAGAAATGAAAGAATGCGATGCTCCCGTATCAAACAAAACTATAACAGGTACACCTTTTAACTGGGCCATACCTGTCAGGTTTCCCATACTCTTCTCTGGTTGCTTTTGTTTTAAAGCATACGCCTGTTGATGTTGAGGTTGAATTTGTAGAGATTGAGATGGCGTCTGCTGAGCTGAAGCCTCTGGGATTGCAGTCATTTGCGGTGGAGGAAGTTGATAGCGAGGTGGTTGTGGATATCATGTCATTGCTTTCACAGTCTGAACGGGTCGCGAAGATTTTCCTCTTTCTCCTCTCCCGGCCACATTCTGTCTGTATGGACAGACAGAAGCAAAGTGACCATACTGTCCACATGAATAGCAAGTATTGCTCCCACTCAAACATAAACCGAAATGTATGCGTTGCATTGAGGGCATATAGGTGGTCTTATCGATTCGAGAAAAGAATGGTTGTCCGATGGTCGGTGGTCGGAATAATCTCGACACCGTGGAGCTCGCCTTTAAACGGTCTTTTGCTTGAATTTCCTCGCATCTCCCATTTTCTTTTTCCTTTATATTTTTGTTCCATTTGGGAGGATTTTGTTGATATAATTCCTTGTGGTACGCCAACATTAGTCTCAGCAGCATGCTTTTCAGCTTGAATCTCCATTTCCATGTCCAACGCACGGTTAAGGGTTTCTGCGTAAGACATGGGGGTTGAGCGGCTAAAATAATTCGGATTTCAGGTCGTAATCCAGAACGAAACATCTCAGCCATCTTCTCATCTGTTTCTACTTTATAAGGTGCATATCGGGATAAGGTGCAAAATTCCCGATCGTATTCCGCCACACTCCTATTACCTTGTTTCAAATTCATAAATTCAATTTCCTTCGCCTCCTATAGCTTGAGGAATGAACTTAGCATACGTTCTTCCTTGAACTGCTCCCATGTAAAGTTCGCCAATTGCTCGGGGTGAGGGTTTTCCGCTGGCCTCCCACCGTAAATCCATGGTCATTTCATCGAAAATTTATGCACAGCAGACATTCTTGATCGTTGCATTCCAAAACTTAAAGATTCTCTCAATAGTTCTTACCCACTCTTGACTTGGCGGACTACCACTCGTGTGAAGTTAGGTGGGTTTACGAAGAAAGAGTTCAAATTTTTGATTTGGTGGAGAGGTTCACGATTTGGAAAGTTACGAGGTGTTGCTTCACTATCTCTTTCTTCCAACTTGTATTTCTTCTTCTTGAGGCATACTAATACCAAAAGAAGAATATTATTGTCACAGTTGAGTTGATAAGATATCACAACAAGGAAATAAGGTTTCAAATTATAGTAAAGCGCAATCATCACGATTTAAGGACCCAACAACATGAGAAACAACAAAGATATACGACATATTATAATTTACAAAACAACAACAAAATAAGCGACATGTTATAGATTACAAAATTGCCTCGGTGAGGACTTTTACAAAATAAGTTAGTTTCAACGACATGGTGGTAGTTACGTCTTACCATTCTAACTATCCTACCTAGCTTTGAACATATTTCTCTTATCTATCTATGTCTTCCTCGTGGTCTTCCTCGTGGTCCTCTTCCGGTTCCTCTTCGGCTCTTCTTCCTTTTATCTTGTGAGTATGAGCATGATCGGTGGTGAGTGGCGGCCTCTCACAGCAAAAGAAGGAAGGATCGGATAAAGAGGGCATTTCACCGCCACTAGAGGTCTCAAATAGGAAGTGCCAACAGATAGTGGTTGTTCAAATTCTGGGCTACCTCGGTGGGAGACATGATTAAGGATATTTCGGAAGAGGAGATAAAGGTGGTGAAGGAGTTTTCGGTCAAATGGTCGCTCAAACAGATCTAAATCATCTAGGGTCCACTGAGGTCCAAGAGGAAAAAGACTATCGCTATCAGAACAGGATTCAGAAGGAGGACTAGGAATGACAACTTCACGGAACATAGGTTTAATTTCTCCCGTTTTTGGATGAAGAAAATCATCTAAAATTTGATGAACTGCTGGAATAAATTGATCAAAAGGACGATATGGTAACTCTGGGGGATCTCCTATTTTTCGATATTGCTTTTTGATAAGATCTACAAATCGATCGAGATTACCAGTAATTCTGCACTCCATATCAATGTGTACATAATTCAAAGCCATTTCAGATGCCCATCCCCGCCAAGAAGGAGGTAAAGCATTAACCAATGCGAGAAGTCCATCTAACTCGATCCATCGCACTTTAAAACCGATCTCCACAAAGATCATAAACTGTTTGAGAGCAAGCGGCAGATCTTGCTCTCTCGATTCTAAAGGAAAAGAAACTATCGATTTGCTAATCCAAATAGGCCTATTATCAACATTCTTTCGAGCAACAGCCTTCCTCCGTACCATCCTATATTCAAATATAACTTTTATACTAATTAGAAACAACATAATCACATATAATTTATTTTCACACATACTATCTAATAATGTTCAACATAATCACCTTTCATTCAAATATACACATCACTTACAGCTTACTTTACCGGTTGGTGAAGAGATGGATCGAACATCGAGCCTTTACCAACGACTCAAAGGTTTACAAGAGAGGTTGGCTCAAAGAAAGAAAATTTACAGGATCAAAGCGAAACAATGCTCTGATACCACTCTGTCACGACCCGACTATTTAATTAGGTAATTAACTAAATAATCAAGTTGTGATCGGTTTAATTAACGATAATCTTTCAATAAAGAGTGATTTAGAAGATATGTTTTGGAAACAAACGGACAATATAACATTTGTAAATAGAGTAAGCCAACCCCGCATTCGAAAATTTCCAATAACAACCATATCCACAACGAGAACACAATTTCAAAACATATATACATATAGATTTTTGAAATATTTACAAGGCTTAACAAAAGTATAGATTCACGTTCACAAGGTATCAGCGGAAGACTAATGAATGTCATGTATGAAGACATGACACTCGGCTCTGATGGTTCGCGATGAAAAAACAAAATAACTAATTGACTCGGTTCAGCCACACCTCTTCCATGCTCAACCTGCAACATAAAACACTTATTGGGTGTGAGTACTAGAAGTACTCAGTGGGTAAATGCTATTATAATGTTCAAAACTTTTCACCTTGTTCAAATAAACTTTTCTTTCAAATGATTTTTAGAATCAACATTTTATTTGTTCATAAGAAACATTTATCTTCATAACATATCACCACAATTCATTTTAAACATACTGCGATAACATACCCGAGTTGGTCCCAAGGATCACAACCACGGTCATACCCTATCTACGTCATTCGGTAAAGGGAAGTAGGCCTCCCAAGCACCATGGCGGCCTACATGAGCAAGCTCACGGCCATCTACCGTGCCGCACATAATTCACATTTTCCTACCGCAGATAGGTAATTGTCATCATACCCACAATGTGGTAAAACATTTAGCATGATTATCATGTGGTGATTAAATGTTTTACAAGAAATCAAACTCACAACATATCATATGTTTAGCTTCAAAATAAAGTTCGTGTCATTACCCACCTCGCGATTTGACGTTCAATCTACCAAGTTTGTTTCTTCGTTCTTCACTTCGATTTCCTTGCTCGATCCTTAAAACATAAGAATTATGACAAATCTTTAGAATTTTCCTTCTAATTTAGCTATATGCTAACAACTATTAATTAACATATAATTCGTTTTACTAATGTTTAATTCTATCGAAATTTCGGCGAGTAATGTACGTAATATGGACATCCCAAACATACCAAACTACTCCAATGTCATCCCAAACTCCCCAATATCATCATCACATCATCAAATATACATTTAAGAACTCTATATGAGATTAATATCACTATTTCAACGTTAATCGCCTAAGGCGATTTAACTACACATTTCAATATTTTGAATATCTATAGCCTATTCAACATCAAATATCATATAATTATACTTAATTAGCATCATTGATCATTATTTCATCATTCATTCAAGTCTTGCTTAAAAATTTCCACATAAAATCATAACTTAGTCTTAAACTTTAAATTTTATAACTTTTGATATCTATGTTCAAAAATTCCCATAAATTCTACTTAGGCCTTATTTTTATCATAGATCTCAAATATCAATTCAAATTCATCAAATAAAATCAAGAACTCATAGTTCAAGACTTGCCCTTCATTTTCGAAAATTTTGAAATATTAGTATATGTTTGAATTAAATTCCTATAAATTCATTTTACACATTATTCATATCCCTAAGCATGGATATCAAGTCAAATTCATCAACAAAAATCAAGATCATCAAGTTCATGTATCTTATAATTTTCGAAAATTTCACACTTTTCATACCTATGGTTTAACTTTTAATTCCTTCATTCATATGAGGTTTATAAACATACTTAAACATATATCTAAGCTTAATTCAATCATATCCTAACATATAAATCATATTCCAAAATTTAGGGTTTCAAGATCAAACTTTAATTTTGAGATTTCATGAATTTAAGGAATTTGAATCCATAGCATATGTTATTCATGCTCCATAATCATAATTAAATCAATACATGTAACAAAATTAAACAAATCATCCATAGCTAAAACTTTAGAATTTTCAAAATTCCATAGGGATAGAACATGCTATTTTGAAATTTAAACAATAAAATTATTGATCAAATGAGGTATTTACCTTGCTAGATTAATTCCTTTAATTCCAAGTCTAATTGTGTAGTAAAAGTGTAGATGAAATTTTTAGTGTGTGTGAAGTGTGTGTGTGTCGTGAGTTTTAAAGAAAAAATGAGGAAGAAGATGATTTATTTCTTATGTTATAGTTCTAGATAGTTAATTTACATTTAATTTGAATTTATCACTAATTTCCAAGTAATGTATCACTAATTTCAATAAAATGATAAATACACCCTAATTCTTGCTAAATACATACTATAGTATAAATTAATTTTATAAAATTTTATTTATAACAATTTATAAGATATAATACAACTTATATTCATAATTTAATTTAGATCCATATAGCATATTTTAAATCACTTTATTTAATAAAATTCAATTCATTTCAATAATACTTCTTAAATTTCAAAAATTACATAAATAAATTCTTTAATCATTAGCTATTAATAAAACAAATTTATTCAAGACTTTAATATCTTAAATAATATTTTATCTCATTTTATAAGAAAAATAACATGCAAAAATATTTAATGTAATTCATAGCATAATTGCTAATTTATAGCATTTTTCATACAATCATTCATTAATAATCACAAAATTCACATTTTATCACAAATAAACTCATTTCTAATAATTCTCTACATTTTCCGATTCCATATAATCAAATCTTAAATTAATCGGATTCATACCAATTAATATTTCACTATATTAAATTTTACGAATTCTTAAGGCTTAAATAGCTTTTAAGCCTTTAATAATACTTAATTAAACTTTATTAATTACTATAAAATTTTCGGGCTACTACAGTATCGATCAAGTATTAGTCCGTAGGCTTGATTTCAACCATGTCCGTTTAGTTCGGTCACATTTCGACTGCACTTATATATAACTGTTGCCACGATTTAAAATTAATTGTATTGATAATTAATTTATCAGTAGCTATGGCTTAACGGATCTGTCACGTCATAATTTAGTTAGAGTTAATTGCTAATTACATCTCAATCTTTTGATTTTATCTATATGGGGTGGTCTCGGGTGAGCGCACAAAGACCACCCCTAATTAAATTATCAATTAGTTAATTATTATTATTATTATTATTATTATTAAATTAGTTCTTGTTAAAATTAATTAATTCTAAATAAGATTTGGTAATTTGAAATGGTATTAATATTTTTTATTGAAAAATAAATTCTAATTAGATTTAATAAACCATAATTTGAAATTAATAAATCTCAATTTAGAATTAATAAAACTTAATTTAGAATTAGATAAATCTTAAATTATGAATTAATAAATTTCAATGAAGATTAATAAATTATTATTGAAATTTAATAAATCTTAATTATCTTTAATCGTCCTAAGTAATATCTAATCACCTTAATTAATAAACTGTAATGGATGAGCGTATGGTTAGGGTACACTCACCCAAGTTTTTCTCTATCTTAATAGAGATGTCACATCATAATTTAGTTAGAATTAATTGCTAATTGCATCTCAATCTTTTGATCTTGTTGCAATGTAGAACCTAGTTTTGAATAATGTCTCAATTTTTTGATTTATAGTAAATTAGTCTCTTTCAAATATTTCCTGTCTGAGAGTTATTGGGATTGAGATTTTGAGATTCATTCAAAATCGAAATTCAAAATTGACTGATGACTATTAAAGGTATTCGACGGTTAAGTTATTGAGTTGGATGTTGGTATGGTGAAGTTAAGGCGGCTTCTTGACCGTTTGAGTTGCCATCCAAAAGTCTGACGTAAACATTGAAACTCGGAATGACAATCCAAATAATAGATTTCAAAAGTAATCAATTAATTTTGAGTGTCGATATTGGACAAAATTCAACTCATAACTCACGCAAAAAAAAATTAGAGGAGCTAAGTTCACTACAAATCTAAATGCCAGCACATTATTGAAATATTTTAAAACCTATGTCCAATGACATCCTAACAGGAAATTTCCATATTAGTAAGTCTAATAATAATTTGCCGTTACAAGGTTTAAAGGGTTGGTTATGCATTCATCTGTCGCAAATTAAGAGCTTGTTACTTTAAAAACTATCATTAAGCCACCAAAACAAATCAAACTAGTATTTTCTCAAATTAAACACTACATACTAATACTGTTATAAAAATACATGACTAATAAATATATAATGACGTGTATTAATTAAAGGGCAAAAACAAAAAGAGTGGTGCAAGGTGTAGGGCGTGGACGCCACAAATTTGATATCCCTATTCCATGCAGTGATGCAACCCCACTTAGCTACAGACAGCTATCATCTCCGGCCTAGCTACGTAAAAAGTGGAGATATTTTTCATGAAATGTCTGTGTCAGAATCTCTACATTTTATTTTTACAAAATTTGGTACAATCTAGCTTGCTATATATAACTTGCTGACAACTACAAGAAAAAAAAAATTGTGAGATTAATTGTAAAGAAATGTGGCTGTTTAGGGGAAAGGGGCCTTCTGGATTTTCTTCAGCTTCCACAGCAGAGGAAGTAACCAAAGGAATTGATGCCTCTGGCCTCACTGCCATTGTTACAGGTCCTAAAATTTCTGCATTTCTTATTTTATAATCTTGTTGTTAAGCTACGTACTGTTTTTCTTGGCTTGTTTATCTCTCTTTGTTATAAATCTTGAGTTATTTGGGACGTTTACTATTTAGAATTGCATGATTGAGTATTTTTCATTTTGCAGTCCTAGCCATTTCATCAGGATAGTGAACCGAGCAAGTTATCTCAAATTGTAGAAATAATAAAGGGCTTTAGGATATTCATAGTTTCTAATCCATCTTAGTAAACAATGGATTAGCATATATACTATTTTTATAATCCTTAATAGTGAGGGACTAGATTAGTTTAAGGATCACGTGTAAGACTCGAGAACACATAATTTCTGTTTAACGTATCTGATATCTGTTTGAGCTTCAAGATTTGGGTAGATATATATGGTTTATGTTACTATTTTACATAAGTTTTATGTGTAGACTTGATCCTTTTTCAGATGCATTTGTTATAGAATTACAGATTTTTTATTTTGAAGTGAAGATATTATGATGTTGTGAATATGATAATCTCTTCCTGTGTTTAGCCCAAATTCCTAAAAACCTAAAAGGGAAATTAACTCTGGCTAGCTAATTTTGCATCATAAATTCAAAATCATTCCAAATTGTTGCTATGGTGATGATTTGTGAAAAGTGCAGGGGCGTCAAGCGGTATAGGATTAGAAACTGCACGCGTTCTTGCTAAGCGCGGTGTTCATGTTGTGATGGGCATCAGAAATATGCCTGCTGGAGAGAAGGTTAAAGAAGGAATCATCAAAGAGAATCCAGCTGCCAAAGTTGATGCCATTGAGTTGGATCTCAGTTCGATGCAATCTGTTAGAAGTTTTGCATCTCAGTTCACATCTTCAGGCTTACCGTTGAACATTTTGATGTAAGTGGTGCATATCATATTTAACAATGTAAAAATGATGTGCTAATTATACCAATTCATCAAATTTTCCAAGAATGACTTTAGTCTTCTCTACTGTCAGTAATAATGCTGGAATAATGGTCCCACCTTTCACACTGTCTGCAGACAAGATCGAGCTACAGTTTGCCACAAACTATTTAGGTGTTTTCCTAATCGATCCCATGCATTAATGTGCCTCTTGTTATATGCATTAACATATAGGACTACGTGATTTTTTGCAGGTCATTTCCTTCTAACTCACTTGTTACTGGACACGATGAAGAAGACAGCCCGTGATATGAAAAGGGAGGGGAGGATTGTCAACCTCTCCTCAGTGGCTCATCGCCATTCATATAAACAAGGAATTCGGTTTCACAAACTCAACGATGAGAAAAGGTCTGACAGTTTTCTCCATACAAGATAGTTATTTCGATTTATAAGGATCAAAGTGCAAGATTGCAGTATTGAGGATATGTGATATACATCTCCACATATATGCAGTTATTCCAAGTTTTCTGCATACGGCCAATCAAAACTTGCTAATATACTGCACGCGAACGAGCTGACTAGACGGTTAAAGGTAATTTGCAAGTATGTTTCTCCAATCCCTATGAATTTTACCAGTATTCCGAAGAACTCATTCTGAACATTATAAGATGCTCCAAAACACAGTTACATAGAATTTTGATGATATTAAAATAGAATCATCATCTCAACTAGCAGCCAGTAACTAGATCATATTAACAAAGTCTTTCACTACATATCGAAATTGTTCATGTGGTGCCTAAATTCTGGCTCTTTAACAGGAAGGGGTGCTGACATAACTGCAAATTCAGTTCATCCTGGAGTAATCACGACCAATCTTTTCCGTCATCTTGGCATCTTTGAAGGTAAACTTGGCATTTTGAAGGTAAAGTCATGTGATTTGTTGATATGTATCTTCAACTGAAAAGTCAAACTTTGAGAAAGTTTCAACACCTCATCTTTCTATCTTGGTTATACATAATATAGCATGATGGCATCTCAGTGGAATCGTTTCTGTTTATAAAGGTCTAGTGAGCAGCGTTGGTCGACTGGTGCTTAAAAATGTTCAACAGGTAATTGATGTCTACTAATTAAGTCAAAAAAACGCAAAAACAATCAAAACTATTGATAAATTCTGCAGAAAACGTTAGTGATTTATGGTTTGGTTAACTGATTTGTGTTCTTCAATCTGAAGGGGGCCTCAACTACATGTTATGTGGCGTTGCATCCACAGCTCAAAGTTATCAGCGGTCAATACTTTTCAGACAACAATTTGGACAAAGCAAAGGCCAAGGCTACTGACAAAGACTTGGCTGCCATACTTTGGGATTTTACCATGGACTTGATCAATAAATAAATTAATATATGCATATACCAAAATAAAGTTATAGGTAGGTATTTTATTCTTCGTTACATTGGCAATCACATGAAATAATATAGTAAAATTAGAGACAGATAGATGAGATGAGACACGAAATGTACAATTTGAGAAACTTGATGCAAATCTGGATTGGTTATATCCATTTTTTCTCTGGTGCAGTTGCTTACTGTAATATAAATAGTTCTACAGCTTATATAATCCGGGGTGATAATTTCTACCCTTCTATGCAATAATGTGAATATACATTTTTTTCCGGCAGACCAAAGATTGAACAATGACTATACAATCGAAGCTGTAATCCCCAGGCCGATCAAGCTCTCAATAGCTCTAGCTAGGACCGTCAGTTACATGTCAATTTTTTTCATTAGGACACACAACTTTCTAGAAGCTGCATCGTCCAGCATCATCGGAGAGACTTCCAGAAGCTCGCTCGGTGTATTCAGGGGGTAGGAACGCAGGGTGGGCTGACTTCGCGTGACAGTGAGTGCTGCAAAAAGCAAGTTGCTCAGCATCTTCATCTCTTCTGTTCAAAATAGCATCCCCAACAATAAAACAATGGTGATGGTTGGTTGCCTCGTGTGCCAAAAAAGTAACCAGCTCAACCACCTAACTCCTAATCTCGTCAAAAATGAACAAACCTATACTCCGGCTGTCCGTGGCACGGCAATACAGCAGAAGGGAGAGATCCAGCGACTGATTCAGCTTGGCGGGATCTCTGAGGAGTTGCTGAGACACGCGGTCAGCCAACACTGACTGTTTATCATAAAGTTCTCCATTCACAGACCTTACGAATTGCTTTCCAAGAGCATCATTATCGTAGGATGTCAGTTCCCGGAAAGCATGGGGTCCTGACTGTGCCCCTCGGAGAATGTCAGCATCCCAGTATGAGTGGCTGGGCGGGCGCAGCTGCAAGTTCCCATAACCCTCTTGCGATAACATAGGCTGATTGTGGAATGGGACGGCACCAATGCCACCACTGAGAGGTGTGGATGAACCAGATGTCGTGCGGGGGCTTGATATAGGTGAAGGAGACATTCTTCCACTTAGGTGTTGAGGCGACCTCGGATGTAGAAGAGGACTCCCAACTGGAGAGACCGGGCATGAAATGTTCCTTGAAATGTACATGTCACTGGAAAATGAAAGAAAAGAAAATAAACCAATTTCTTATGAAACAGCTCTGGGTACAAATCCTTAGTTCTTTAGGGGCATTAGTTAAGAGGATTGTTCGTGTCCTACTTTTAGGAGGAAATGAGGCTTAGCTAAATATATATTAAGGGAGAATTCAGGAGAAGGTGCATACACATGCATGGAGAGGGAGAGAGAGAGAGAGAGAGACCTAGAATGAAAATTAGATTTTGATACTCTAGATGAGTGGATAGCAAGTCGCTCTGTATCTGGTTGCTGAAGAATTCTTGCGTTACCAATGACCTATAAAGAAAACCAAAGAACACGTTATCGATAAATAGACAAAAGTAGCACAAGAATGCGTAAAATGCAAGCACGGTTAAAGTGGTATATTAAAGCTCTAAATACAAAACTAATTAAGTATAACTCCACCCATGACCATGTTTATACAACACTTTCTAGGATATTTCTCCATCAGTCAGGAGTTTCCTCGGGTTATAAAGGAGGCTTTGGATTGGGAATCTAAAACCAAGAACTTGGGTCATTTCCTTTTAGATCAATGCCCCAAAAGGTTGCTGAGGATCAAGCCATTTGTTTCTACAGATCAGCAATCAAGACTCTAAAGACAAACATGGATCAGTGGGATGGCTTGACCAAGTCGAAGAACTTTGCCAAAAAACCTCTGCCTTTAGCAAGAGGACCATAGTTCATTATATCTATCACAAGCTAATCACAATTAACTAAAGCAAATAAAGTTTGCTTTTTTTCCAATCGTGAGATGCTTTATGTAAACTAGTTGATAGAATATCATGGAATACATTAACCACATTATTCATTAACCAATGAGGCTACCACAACCTTTAGACACCAAATTTTGAGGACCTTTAGCAGCACAGATGAAGACTGTTTCAATTAAGGTCAAAACATAAGATACAATATGTCAGATCATCATCTTCCTTACAGAAGATGATGACAAATTGCATTTAAAATCTTAGCTGGGGTCAAGCACCCAAGATAAATAAGGAGCAATACCACAGATTTTGCAGCATTAGTCACTGGAGGATGATCTGAGGAGGTTGGACTAGGTATTTGTTTCTCTAAAGGCACAACATTTTTCACAAAGAGTGTTCCAAAAGCTGAGCAGCTGCAGGGCGATTCTCATGGAACCCGCTGCAAGCACAGCCTCACAAAGTCTTTCCTTCATCTGAGAGGTGATCTGGAATTGTTGGAAGTTCCTTACTATTTCCAATCTTGAACATAGCTGCAACCTTAAAGACCAAAGCGAAAATGTCAGATAAACCCATGCATATGCTGAACATCAAATCTTGAACCACGAGGTCAAAATACTGACCCCTTCATACTGGGACCAAGGTGGTTTGATGTCGCCATTTCTATGACAGTGCATCCAAGACTCCATATATCAACAGCTAGGCTACATCCATTTGAATTCCTAATAACCTAAGTGAGCAGCAGAGAATAACATCGGTATGCTGGAAAAGAAAGGAATTGTAATTCATAGGGATTTCGGGATCCAACAAATGACATATATGACTAACCTCAGGTGCCATCCAGTACGGACTACCCTTGAACGACAATGGACAAGAGTGCCCTGTAATCTGCAAAACAGTCATATTAAATACAATGATAAACCAATCAAACATAAAATTGCAGGTGCCACTAGAATTCAGGAGGATCCTGACCCTAATATATAGCAATATATTATTCTTCAAGAGTCCAACAAAACTGATTTGAAGTCAATTCAGTAGTCAAATTACTTGATTAAATCTAACCTGCTATTTTTTTACTGGTTTCCCTTCCACAAATTTCTTGAATTATTAACAATTTGACTTAGTTAGCTAGAAGAGTACAAGCTTACATGCTTTGCCATCCCAAAATCTGCCAACTTAACACGACCATTTGGGTCCACAAGTATATTGGCCCCTTTAATATCCCTGCATATATATGAAGCATTAAGTGCACGATGATGTTTAGTGACATATATTTGCATGAAAATTCTGAAAAGAACATCGACCAGAGAAAAAACCTCACTTTACCTGTGCACAGTATTTTGGCATGTAAATATGCAAGCCCTGACAAAATTTGCTGGGTGTAACTCGGATGGCTGATTCTCCTAGTCTTCCATAGTCCTGTAGAATCTTATGTATGGAACCACCAGATACATATTCCAGATATATATATAATTTATCACCCACCTGATAAAGGTAGATCAACTCAGAATCAACTGAAGCTTAAGGAAAATGACCGGTGCATCATTGAAGAAGAAATTACAAGTCACCAAACAGTAGTTTCTATAAAAGACCGCTTAGTAATGGTGTTTCCATAAATTTGCTAGTCAGACAATTAATAGTTAATGAAACATTGCCTTAACTAGTTAACTATCAGGTGTCTAAGCACATTGAAGACCAACAATTTGGAAAACCAGAGTTGGCAATGAGTCTTATCAAAGTTTACACTATCAATATTCTCAATGAGTAAAACTGACCGTTTCATATCCATAATACTGCACAATATTAGGATGCCTCAAGCGACTCAACAGCATGATCTCCTGTAGGCAACATAAAAGATTATGTAAGAATATCTTCAACTTGCCTCTCAATCCAAAGGCTAAAAAGACTCACTTGTCCCAACTGCTTTGCACTTTCCTTCGATTTTGCATCATCAGAAAATAATGTAACCTCCTTCATGGCACACATTTCGCCAGTTTCACTAAACCAAACAGATCAAAACCATTACTCGGGAAATGAACAATAAAAATGCACCGATTTGGTTCAGTAACCTTCAGAGATTTATTATCTTCAGAAAAATAAGAGCTTCCACAAGAAGATAGAAACAGGGGGACTGGGGGAAGGAAATAAGGATGTGCTGATCAGGATATCACACCTGTTAAACCCAACATAGACATGTCCAAATGTGCCTCGACCAAGCAACCTCCCTTTTTTCCAACGTGACCCGGGGCTTGTAAGATTCTCTGCTCTTCCAGGACTACGTGGCACAGAAGGTGACGTCACGGCTGAATTTTGATGGGAGAAGGGTGAGGAATTGGAAACTGATATGGGAGGCAGTGGCAGAGGATGACTTTGTTGTTTTGCATCATCAGGCCAGTTACTCTGAGACTCAGAATGTCCCCTCCAGCTCTAGGATGAAGTGGTGTCACAGCACCACTATGAATTCTGGAACTAGGGCCAGGACTTGTCATTCGAGGACTAGGATTTGGAGAGTATTCTGGGCTCCCTCGACTAGGCTGCCAAAATAATTGCCCAGACATATCTCCTCCCATTGAGTTATGGCCAGAAGTCTGACCTGACCCAGGAGAGCATTGACCAGATCCAAGAAATGGAAAATCAGTGTAAAGCTTTCGGTCGTATAAACAGTATTAGTAACTGGCTCATAAGCAGAGGCTCTCATTGGACTTCTAGAGGACTAGACCTTGAGCTATCTGGAGCACTGCAAAGGCACCATGCTGCGGAACTTGTAAATTTGCCATGTGGCCATTCAAATGTCGTCTTCTTGGAGGTGAAGAGTTCAAATGTTTATTGGATGTAAGGTTAACAGGAACAGGTGCGACTTTTGAGATTATTGGTGCAACGGGAGGCTGATCCTTAAGAGAAATGCTTCATGGAAAAAAAACAGGAGAAGAAGGCCTAATTTTAGTAAGATAGATATCACACATTATACATAAGTAAACCCAAATGAGAAAATGCATTTCTGATATAAATTTCAGAACCCTCTCACCTTGAGGGGCTGCCTGCAGCAGTCCTACACCCAATATCATAGTCATTTGCCAGAGGACTTCGCTGGCGTGAATCAACTGGATCATCACTCTCAATAGAAAACTCACTACAGACTGAAGGAACGGCCAACTCAGCATCCAATTCGGAAGGTTCCAGTCTCTGGCGGATGCATGCAGGCCTGGGCAGAGGTAGAAACAATGATGTTTTGGATACCCTTTCTGGTTTTGGTTTTGCTGATTCACTTATTCCAGAATCAATACGACTGACATTGGCTGAGCGGAGGCCTGGCACAGGAAGTGGCTGTGATTGAGGCCTTTCCGCAAAACTTTGACATCTTGCTACATTCTTGGAAGGTGACGGAGACCTCGACGGAGCACGTGACTGAGACCCTTTTTCTGAAACAGTGTCGCTTGAACGTCTTCTAGACCCTGCTGATCTACCAGAAGATTTACTTTCAGGACTCTTGAACTTCTTATGAAATGTGTCGATAAAACTTTCCTTGGTTGTTTTCTTTTTCGCTTCTTTTGATGATGACTTTCCCCACCATGGCATATTTTCTGCAAACATAAACTTTTCAAATGCGCTCGTGCAAGCAAGGAACTACAAACTCAAAAGCTTTAACACAATGAGCGGGAACATACATCCAATTTCACCAAAATAATATACCAATAAATTAAATGAATATCTACTCTTTCACACATGACTTTCGATCTTTCAGGACCACTATAATTGAATTAACATGAAAACTATTGTTTGCATCAATTTATTCGCTCCAAAACCAATTATATTTACCAATCCCAAAATACAATGGCCATAAAACATAATCCTAATTAATATTATCCTTGACACTTTCTGTAAATAGAAAGTAGAGATCCACACAAGAAAACCCATTTCTAATTCTGCTTTTCTTCTTTCTTTGTTTTATTTTAGGTTAAAATAAGTAGTGAAAGGATACATTTCAAGGAGCCGCGCTCTGTCTTGCGCTTTCCCATTGACTACAAGTCTACAATGACAATGAAAACCATTATTATTGAATCATGTTAAATTCCAAAATCTTAAACTCGTCAAAACAAGCAAAATTATTACTTCAACCCCAAAATCGAGGAATCTTTTCATCCCACACTAGAAACAGAACTCCTAAATTTCCTATCTTTTCTTATTTACCGCAAATAATCTAATCAACTGATGCCTCTAATCTCTGAAAAACCATGTATGGCAACGAAATGCAATCGCTATCTGCAGTATCCAAAATCAGAGCTTCTCACTACAGATCTAAGCATACCTAACAAAAATTTCCCCCACAATGCCAAAAAAATTAACTTTGTAAACTGGAAAAATCACAACTAACTCAAAATCTTACCTCAACTTCGCAGCTCTCTCACATTCCACGAGCGAACCAACACAAAAAGCTCGATTATTCTGCAGAATCTACCAAATTTGGGTGTGCAGTGTTTAAACAAATCCCTGCGCCCGAATGCTTAAGGACTACGCCGTAATAATTCAAGTGCGTGTTTGTGTTTGTGAATTCAGATTATCATAAGAGATCGCGTAGAGAGAGGGGGGAGAGAATTGAGTGAGCGCATAGAAATGGAGTTGTCTGAGTGAAGAATTTAATAATAGTAGCAATTATTGCAATTATTATTTATCATTAAAGAAAAGGACACTGATTTATTGTAATTTTGGTGGAATAATTATAAATAGAATTTAATATTTACTACTTTATTATGATATTTTTCTTTTTTGAGGATAACCTTTTTCCAGGTGCGCTTTGGTTGCTTTTGAGGTATTCCTTTCTTATGTACTTTATTTTTCTATTATTTTTATATAATTGATTTAACCTGGAAAACTTACTTCATTTTAATAGGGGCAACATAGTACCTGAAATGAGAGTGACGACGACGCTTGTAGATAAAATCATTTTCACCCATTCAATTAATAACAAAGAGTAGATTCTAATAGAATACTAAAATTCTTTCAAAACAATATAATTTTAAATTGAAATAAATGCTGGGTATTTGTTTATTGGTAAAAGTTTAATTAGATGACGAAATGTAGTCAATAAATTAGGACTGGTAATATATAATTACAATTGAATTGTTGACAGGTTTTAGATTTGAAAGCAACATCTACATAGATCCGTTAGTAGTAATTACCATAGCAATATGTTATGTTGGATAAAATGATATATATGCAGTAAATATACGTGAGTTATTTTTTAACTTAATATAGGTTTCGAGCAGCTATATAGTTTTTTTAATCAATTTAATACAAAAGTTTAAAGCGCATCGCCGCGCGACCAATTCGACTTACTTGCAAGATTATCCACTCTACCGCTAGACCAATACATCGACATGTTTTATACTATTCATTAGCGGAAAAAAGTTCAATTCATTTATTCATTCTTTAAGGTTCCCCCCAAAAAAAACATTCTATAAGGCACCAAAACGGAGATAAATTCGACGCCATATTTGAGGGACAAATTTGTATTCAAAATGATAGGCATTTTATCAACAAGGCATAACAAATATATGCAAATACAAAAATAAATTTGGCTGCATTAACTTTTTTTTTTCTATCTACACATTCTGTCTATAATAACAAATGGTAGACAGAATTTATATTCATGACACAGTTGATAAATCTTAAATAATGTGTTCCCTACGAAAATGTGTAAATTTTATGTAAAATGGTAGAGGTGTAATCGAATCGTAGAGCCAACACCATCGTCGCTTTCAAGCTTCGATTTGTTTAGATCGAGTGAGTCTCGAGTTTTATTTATCGAATATTTCGAGCTCACGAGCTTATTTGAGTTTTAATCGAACACAAACAGACTTTCTAAATTTAGATATGTCTTAGAATATTAATTATTTTATTTTAAAAATATATTATTTTATCCATAGTAACACGATATATTTATTGATTTCTTATAACAAATAAAAATAGTTAGAGATTTAACACAACAATTACTAATTATAGAAAAAAATAATTGTATCTAGTTAATAATTTTATATTTTCAATTTAAATCGCTTAATCTAACTTGTTTCACAGCCTAAAGAAATGAATATTATTATCTCAAGATTGGTTTGTTTAGCTAACTAGTTTCACTAAACAAACTCGAATGAACTTTATCGAATGAAATCCTAATAGATCACGAATAGTTTACTCATTTACGGCCTAAAAAAAGGTATGTAATTCGAGGTTTGTGTGTTTACATACATTTAATACTATTATAACTAAAGTGTACCCAAATCGGCGCAAGTTGTAGGCTGCTCAATATCAATGGGAAAAAAGTAGACGTCATGTGTGGAAATCTTTCTCTACTGTCATTCTTCAGACAAAGACAAGCACAATTAAATTTAACAAAAGAAGATAAAAGTGAAAGGAAGTGAGAAAGTCTAGAAATCAACAATTTAAGAAACTTCACACTTGTTCATATATGGAATTATTTTGATTGTGAATGTTTGGCTTAAATGTGTTTTGTTTCCTAGGGACTTTGTCTGCGTGGCAATTTTAATCCTATAATATAATTTACAATTTCACCGCTGTATAAATTTTCTAAGTAACACATTTAGACATGTTCTACCAAAAGGACTAAAGTTGGTGTTTTATTGTGATATTATATGTGACTAAATTTGTTAATCAGTTTACTTACCGTGTCCAACATTTAATGATTTTAGTGGTAATTTTCCTATAAAATTTTATTCATATCCTTTTTGTGTCAGATAAAGAAAAAGGATAAAAATGAATTTTAAAATTTGGAGGACTACAATTATCATTTATCACGCCCCTATTCTACAAGATTGAAAATGCAACTTACTTACCATACATGGTGTGGCATATGTTGAGCACGTCATTCTTCGTACTTGTAAATGTGGATGAGACGGAAAATAACATTTTGGGACGATTTTTATTTAAATTATAAATATTAGTCGGTATTTATTTTTTACTTTTAAAAACGTAGCAAAAAGTATCCATTTTTTCAAAAATTTGCAATTAAAACTCCCAATAATTTTCCTCCAATCCACATTTTTCAAATTCTCATAAATTCAACATTTGGTTCGATAGATCATTTTTTGGATTTTGACAAGTTCGATGAAATGAATATTATGACATAAGAACAACGTGTGGGTGTTTACTAATATTGATAAATTATGACTTTCGATCTAACAACAATTGTTGGAAATTGCTCTGACGTAATTCATTATTGTCAAGTACTGAATATTGATCCACATGCCATAATGTTTCTCTTCAAAATCCATACTTTGTTTTCTCAAATCAAGATCTCAATATATGAAAATTTGGAAGTGTAGATAGCTTGAAATTTGGGAAAGTTTTAATTACAACAAATTGAAATATTGGGTACTTGTTTGCTATATTTTAAAAGTAATGTATGTCAAGATTGCAAAATAGGACAAAATTCGTGATTCAAATGATAATCATTTTTAAGGCCAGCTATCGAAAATCATATAATATTTATCCAAATTTACATTTTCCATTAACTTTCGAAACTTTGCTACACGACCACCTTTTAGTTATCAATTTTTTTTACAAATATAACATCCCTGGTTTTTTAGCAAGTTTTGTTTAATTGTGTATCATTAAGTGATATTATATTTTACTTATGGAATGACATAGCTTTATTATTGAAAATCTTTGGGATGTCGTTATAAAAGATTCATGAAGTTGTATTGTGATTGCCGTTTTATAAATTATGGAAAAAGTTACCGTTAGAAAAATGCTTTGATATTTCCATGATCATCCCTAAATTTTATGTCAAATATACTTTAGTCTACATTAAAATGTAAATAATAAATTTAAAACGTAGTCCACGGGGCATATAAAAGATGCTAAAATCCTGGGAAGGGGGAATGCATGTAGCTACTTCACAGGAAGATTCAAGCAAAACATAAGTTGTTTCATTTTCCCCCATAAAGGAAAAAGAAAGAAAGTGACTTCATGCCCCCACGGACGTAGCTCAGTTGATTAAGAGCTAGTAGATTTGGAACAAGAATCAATGATCAAATCCTAGCAGTCCCAGTGTGGAAGTTTCACCATCTTTAGGGTGGCTCCTTATAAGCACTAGGTAAAAGTCCTCCTAGCTTCTTAACCGCTGAGTCATCGTGATTTTATCCTCTCAAATTCTCATGGGATTGGGATGTGAGGGCTCCCGGAGGGAGATCTTCCCCTTTTGGAACAAAGAAAGAAAGGGAAAACACTTATATAGTTTTGATTTTAATTTGCAATGATAATGATAATGATAACGATAACGATAACGAGTCTAATGACAATTGACAGCCACAACGTACGTGACTTTGTTCGGCATCTCCTTTTGCCACTTTCGACTAATACATCTCCCCCATGCATTCACTATTCTCATCCAATTTGCTTTGAGAATGTGAGTAAAATGCGGCAGATATATATCTATTTGATTTATGGAAAATAACAACGGAAAATTGCTCGATTGAAGTCTTGCTAACGATAATAAATAATAACCCACTAATGTGAATGAATTGATCAGATTTCAATATTTCATAAATAAGTTCAATTTTGTTCAACAAGTCTCGTTCACATGGAAAACGCTTTCTTTTACCTTTTCATTTTTAATGGTTACAGTTTTAATAGTAACAAATTATATAATTATACAATGTGACCAACATCTTATGTTTTGAGATTTGACGTGTGCACAATAGTCAATAGATAGTGATTATAAAATTTTATATGGAAAAGTTTGACATGTATATATAATTTAAAAAACTTAATTTGTTTCCGATCAACTATTCAAGACATTGTAACCTCTGTATACAGTATATACGATCATTCAGCAGTCCGATAACCAAATCTAAGACCTAAAATCAAAGAATGTGTGTTTACCTACGGGTGGAACACATTATTTGATGTATCATGAGAATTATTTATTGAATTCAAGATTTCTTTTTTTATATAATGACGGTTTATAGTTCAAGTATCCCGTCAATATTAATATATAATAGAAAATAATAATATAAAGAATTCGTAAAAGAAATGGTGAATGATAGGCCCTTGGCTATCACCATCTACCTGTTTCCTAAAATATTCAAATGTGCACACCCTGAATTCTCTGAAAACTTGGAGTCAATTCCATTACATTTATTGTGCAAAAATAAAATAAACATAATTCGATTACATTTCATATCGACAAAATGAAATTTCTAGGAGATGCAGAATCATTAAAACTGGTATAGTGGTATATGTTGGTTCTAGTCCGTACGTTTACCCGGTAATCAGGCATTCTTGTCTCTTTTTTTTCCTCATTGACTTATTTTACTTACTAAAAAACGGGTGTAATCGAATCAATTCGAGGCGACCATCATCGCGTTGTTTTGGTTTGTTTAGATCGGTAAGTCTCGAGTTTTATTTATCGAATATTTCGTTTCATGAGCTTATCCGAGCTTTAATATAACCCAAACAAACTTTCTAAATTTAGATATATGTTTATAATATTGATTATTTTATTTTAAAATAAATTATTTTATCCACAATATATTTATTGATTTCTTATAACAAATAAAAATAGTTAGAGATTCAACACAATAATTGCTAATTATAGAAAGAAAATAAAGGTATCTAGTTAATAATTTCATATTTTCAAAGTAAATCAATTAACGAACTTGTTCACGAGCTAATGAGCAGAATGCTATCATGCTAAAGCTTGGTTTATTTAACTAACGAGCTTCACTAAACAAACACGAACAAACTTTTTCCAAGTCGAGCCATGAATAGCTCACGAATAGCTTGACTCATTTACAGTCTTACTAAAAAGTCCAAACCAAACTCTAAGGTGATGGTTGTTACACATGAATGAAATGATGATAGGAATAGAATTGAATATGTGATTCATATGGCTGGTATGTATAAGAAATGAATAAATATGAATGAAATAAAATAATAATTACTTTTATAATTTATGTTATTATTATTGTAATAATAATAATAACAAAATGATTATGATTATTAATAATAATAATAATTATTATTTAGGAATACTATTATTATTATTATTATTATTATTGGTTGTTGTTGTTATTATTATTATTAATTAACTAATATTAATACTATTATTTTGATATAATGTTCATTGCTATTTATTATTATAATTATTATCATTATTATCCGTTTTAATACTTTTATTGTTGTTATTATTATTATTGTTATTATTTGTATTAATAATATAATAATTATTTGTATTAGTAATATTAATAATATTATTATTATTTTAGTATAACTATTTATTATGATAATATTATTAATAACTATATTTTACACTATTATTAGATTATAGTTATTTGTTGTTAATAATTACTATTTATTTATTATCACAAATAAATAAGAATAATTTTGTTAGAAAAACTAAATAAATTTGGTTAATCCTATATTCATAGAAATAGCTAATACTATGGGGGAAGGAAGGAACGACTAATCTCATATTCATAGAAATAAGATTCACTCGAGAATGATGATAATGAATCACCATTTCATTCTTCCATATCAACCGACACCTTATTCTCGTGCTATGTGAGACAGTGAGAGCATCTACAGTTTTCAAACACTTGATTTGGTCCTCTTCATATATATATTAATATATATCCTATATGGGAGTATTTATTTATTTATTATTATTATTATTATTATTATTATTATTATTATTATTATTATTATTATTATTATTATTATTATTCAGTTCAAGGCATTGCTAATTTGCGCACTGAATCAAAGCAAATGTCGTGAGAATCTATTAGTTTTGGTTGAGTTTAGTTGCCACTATTAAATTTTACCTCATTAACAATTGATCTGCCATTTTGTGTCTAATTCTAGTAAGATACTAAGTTATTGTTTACTAGGTTGGATATACAAAATTAATTTAGCCTAATTCATTGTTTATTTTTTAGATATTTATAATTGAGAATATCCTAAAGTCCGAAACTAATTGAAATATTTGGATTGTTCTCGATTGATTTTAATCCAATCAATAAATGTGGGATGTGAGAAATCTTCCAAACAAAGAGTGAGTTATTTATGATAATTTTAATCTTCCATTAATCTCATTTAATAAACAAAGAATTGATAGAATAAAATTATCTTATTTTTATATTTAATCTATCAAATAGTCAATATTTCACTATACTTATCCTTAAAAGTAAATGCTCCCTATATCTTTGCAGGATTTTGTTTACAGAAGAAGTAAAGCACTTGGATTTTTCGACTTCACATACATTTTTAATGCTTATGGGCCTGAGCCCATATATGCAAGTACATGGGCTTTGGACCAAATAGTGACTGGGCCTTGTGGTTTCTGGCCTGGTACGCATATATTGCACTCAAAAAGAGAGTAGATGAACCTTGAAAATGATTTCTAGATTGCCAATTGCACTCAACAACTTTGTTGTTGTTAGAACTGTAAAAGGTGGCCCGGCCCAATACCAAGCCGGACAGCCATATAGGTTTTAGAGTGAGTGAGTTTTGGGCCAGGCCAGGCGGTAGGAATTTTTACGCATAAAAGTATTGCTTGAACCGAGTTAGACGAGAAGATATTCAGCCCATGCAGGGACAAAGTTAGGATTTTAAAATTGACGGACAAAAATACATTTTGTATCTAGAGACAAGTTTGGATGGACAAATTATATTTTTATGTATAAAATTTTGAAAAATACAAAATACAACCTAAATATTATAATTAAAGAAAATGTGGGACGTTCGCCAGGTTGTGCCTGGACTTGGCTCTGTCCCTGATCTCATCGGCCCACTTTATCCCTCGACCGGTGGGCTCCGGTCGGCAGCTCTAGTTGTTGTGTCGTGTAGTTCTATACTGTGAGCCCATGAACATGGTTGCATCATATGCTATTCGATTTTGGGTCTCGGATTACCTCAAGGTCTGGATTATGCAAAATAAATTAAATATAGGATGTGGCTGGAAATATGGATTAATGAATTCATCGATTATTCATTAACTTCGTTTGATGTGATTAGAGGACTAGTCTTAAACATATCACATATTTTCTTTGGTTTGCAGTAATATCTAGTCGGATTAGAAGATTTCATGCTAAAATTACCTTTTCGGTAACTGTCGGGCGGTAGCGAGGATAATTCAACCATTGGAGTTCGATTCATGTAAAGAATCATAGTTGAGAATTATTTTAGCGCACACTCCAAGGTAAAGATAAAAATAACCAAATAATAAAGTAATTTTATTTTTCTACATCATTTTTCATTATTATGCGTTAAAATCCACATCATTATCCGGGAGCCCTGTAATCTTTCCTTTGTTGTAATTTGAATTATAGGACATATTCTTTTGTAATTATCGGTTGTTTACAAATTCGATTGTCTTGGCAATAAACTGTGATTTACCATTCAAGACAATAGAATGCCAGTCCATTGATATTTGATAGTCCATAACTTTTATCCATCAAAATATGCCTTGGATCACGTGGAATTAATCATCTGCTTATGACTTATCAATGAAAGTTAATAGGGTTTCAACAAGAAAACAAATGAAAAAATACTAAAATGTACAAAATTCTGGTAAAACTCACACATCTGTAATATCATAATTTTCTACTACACTCTCACAAAAGATTCATTCCTAGTTGCCAACTTCTGTAACATAATCAACCATACTTTATCCTAGATGCATTTGTGCATTTTGTGGATCTAATGAATGGCAGCTCGAAACAGATAATCAGCAACTACAAGCAATGTACAAACAATGGAGTTAAAAAAAAAGTATAATAAGGATAATTGGATGTTTAAAGGAACATGTTTGTTGAAGCAGGTTGAATTACAACAATGTCTCTTCCGTTCAAAGTCGAGAGAAACAAGCACAAAGAGCTTGTTTCCACAATACAAGTCAATAATCATGACTCCTATACATGACAATATTTTTCATAGTATACACCTAAAATTCTGGAAATATAAGGAAAAATCTTGATACCACGCTTACTCTACCAGGCATACTTAGGGTCTCCACAGATACCTTCTTTTCAGTGCAAGGTACTGGAATCCATTTCCAAGGCTAACCAAACAAGCTTGCAAAATCTACACACCAAAACTACATCGTCGTGTTCTGCTTGTATAACGACACAAGTTTTCAAGTATCTCACCTTCATTTAGAGATTTACAATGCTTGGTGTCAGCTGGCCCCTGATTGTAGCATCGGGAAGAAACTCCAACTATTTCGAGGGCCTGTTTCCTCCCTTATGATTTCCTCACTCGTCCACCACTCACAGTCAATACTGGATTTCTCTGAGACTTCTCCTTTTGGATTGTTGAAGTTGAATTCTTTGCTTGAACCCAGTGAGATGGTACGATGCTTCGGATGGAACTCATCTCCTTCTCCTTCTGAAGGCACCGCGGGAACTTCATTTGCAGTATCCCTATTCAACTGTTCTCTGAAACTATCTGCATTCTTCATTGTTGAAACCTTCTTATTTGTTACGTCTGCTGTTGCCTCCTGTAGATCTGCTGATGCATTTCTATGAGACGGGGCTGGGTCCATCACAACACTAGTAGGAATGTCTTCACCAAACAATTCAAAGGAGACTCTATAATCAACTACAAGATCATCATTTTGAGATTTATGGTCTGCGTTGGCAAGTGAGGCCACTTCATATATTTGGGTGCCATCTAGTGATGGAGGTTCCCCTCGATTAGGTGTCAAAGCTCCAGAGCCTAGCCTCGAGCCCCAACCATTTGGGGTTAATGATCCAGATCCAACTCTTGAATCCCACTTATAATTTGGAAAGTGTTCATACCCTAGAAATCTGGGAGCTTCCCCCGTCCGAAATTCCATAATAGGCCGTTTATCAGGGAAGGGCGATGAGGTTCCGGAAGTGGACATTGCTGAGCCTGGTGACTTAACATGACCACCAGGGCTTCCTGGATAGTGATAAGGTTGGAATTCATACTGGGACAAGTTGTATTTCAGGTTGGTCCCACTGTTTCTACGATTTCGTGCAAGCGATGATGATAAAAGCTGGGCAAAGGGAACTTCTGGTGAGGAAGGTGTTGTCATTTGTACTGATTCCGGAGGTGGAGTAAAACAAGCGGTTGATGGTTCAGTGGTGAGGGTAGAAAACACAGGCGGTGATACTAATTGAGTCTCATGAGCATAAGGACCAATTGAAAACATCGGTGCAGTTCCGGGAGAGTGAGCATGAACCGAGAGGGATGCAAGCGACAGCAAACCAGCTGGTGATTGAGTGGAAGAGGACGGGTCCGATTGCAGAAAGGAAGCAGGAGAAGAGGGAGGGGCTATGAAGGGCATTACAAGGGTGGAAGGGTGGCTCCAACTTTCAGAAACCCAGGGTGCAGCTGGTTCAGAAACAAGAACAGCATGACCAATTCGTTTGCTGTGTTTGTAAGAACCAAAACACCAGTAGATGCTCCAACAGCTTCCCCATCTTCTTTTCTGGAGTCAAAACAAATGCAAGCATGATCAATTATTGCATCTGCTATTTCTCAACTTTTTTAGTAGATAAAAATAGAAGAGTGATTGGAAAAAGATATAAACCATGCCAATAGAAACATCACCAACAAGCATTGAAGCTCAGAAAAGTTATAGAAAACAGTTATTCACTAGCAGTACAAAACAGTCTCAAAGCTTCTAACACAAACAATTACAGAAATAAAGTAAATATTCAAAAAACTCAACATACTGAACTTTTAACTAATTCCTCCACTGTTAGCAACAAAGGAAAGACTGAGTGTTGGCCTAATTTATAAAATTATTTTGCTTCTCATTCTGCTTTCCTTAGAGTAACTAATTCATACACTGAAGCTGTCTCCCAACTTTTCCAAGGTGCACCTGCCATATCACCACTCACCATTTGTTACCATTTCAATGTAGAGTGCCTGCAAGAGACTTCAAGTAGTCAGTAGCTCGTAGTTGGCTTTATAAATTTCTCCAGCAGATTCTCGCTTCAATGCCATGCTTGACCTCCCTAAGGACATTCTCCAGGACACGCACCTTGCGAGAATGACTCAAGTCTGACATATGCTTTTTACCTTGTACGTTATAGAAATCCAATCAAGACACCCTTTCTCTCCATTTCTTGTACTTTGATTTTCTTTAGCCAGGTTGAACCAAAAGATACATTCGCCTTGCTGTTTGGCACAAAAGGCCTTGTTGCCTCAGTTGTCAATGAGAAGCTGATTAGATTCAGATATCTTATCAAAATACAGGCCAAACTTGTCCAATCCCTAAAATTCTTCAAGCGCGCTCCTATAAAGATCCTTCCAGAAGTTGGGCAACCCTTGTGCTTCAAGAGATCATAAACTGAATTTAATTCATGTCACAGAGAACTATGTTTCGGTAGCTATTGAGCTGGTGAAGTACAAGGATAATCAATGTATTCCTGAGGGGAAATTATGCATCACAATACCCAAATCGCAAGTCTTTCCAATCTGAGTTCTGCCAGACTTTGTGAGGAAATTCCGCAGTCCAATCTATCTGCTAAAATTTCTAGCTTATATTGATAATATTTGTTATGGAGAATCAAGGACATCACCCATAATTCACAGCTCAAAGACATATGTAGAAAATTTTGAGTATTCAACTACTATTTTACATTTTTACTCTAATTTTCATATCAAGGTCAAATTTTGCTGCCTAGTCTTTTACTTGAGGATAAAGTCTAAATCCTCTTCCTCCTTTTTCCAGTTGATTTCTTCCAATTATAGCGCAAATAAGTTATTATATCGAAACTGCACATCTCAACACAGAGGCGCCACAAACTTTGCTACTACAACAAAAGTAATCTCCATCATTATGTCAAAAAGATTAAATTTTCATATCATTCGATCTAATAATTTCAAAATGCCATCAAATCTAATTATAGAAGATCGTCACGACGAAGCATTGACAACCAGATTTCTCGATCAACAAAAGGGAAAAATAAACAAAAAAACCAAAACAACAAAAATCGACTCCGAGAATCACACACCAAGACAATTCAGCTAGCACTTCAAGCGGTTGAGAACAAAGACACACACACACACATACATACACACACCTGAACCGTGGATGGTTGAACTCTGGTTTCAGCGGAAACAATTGCAGTCGCGGCAGCATTTACGGTTACCACGCTGTTGTGTTCGCTGCTCATGGTAATTTTGAGGCGTCTCGACGGCGATACGTCAAATTCCGGCGATTTGAAAACGCGTTGAAGCTTTCCCCGGTTGATTTCGACGGAAGTCAATCAAAGAGAGGGGTGTGAAGCAAAGCAAGATCACATGGCATATTTCAAGAGGCTCAGACACAAACACAAACAAACCAAGAAACGGCGACTTTATAAATGAACCCACAAACAATTATTTTTTATCATTTCCTCCTTCCCCTTTTGCTTATTTATAATTTCATAAATATTCCCCATTTGTTTGAGAAGGAAGTTATTGGAAATAATTTGCGGTGAATAATTTTTTATATATGATATAGGTATATATGAAGCATAAATTGATTCGAGATAAATTTCCGATCCAAGACTTCAACATGCCACAAGTAGAGCTTTAAATAATTCGTTTTTCGATTTAATTTTACCTGTGCTACATATGTTTGTTATGTTACGTGAATACGTGATGTGATGATGTCAAAAGACATAAGAGCATTTCCAACGGCAGCGGCAAAATTACGCTGGACGCTGAAATGAAATTGGAATTGTTTCCAATGTTGAGCTTTAAATTTGTTGTAAAATTGCTTCAGTTATAGTGATGCGTTATATATAACGCAACACTTTAGCTGTGCTATCTCTCCCTCTTTTTTTGTTGTTGATATTTTTGCTATAATGATGAAATTTATTTATGTTATTTTGTGGATATATGGTGCATATTTATTTTATATATAGAGCGAAAAGTGTTCATTGGGAAAGTTTAAAACGTCGTAAACTTTAAATTACACTAAAGATACACAAATTAAAATGAAAAATCATATAAAATAACTAAAAATCAAATAAAATTACATAAAATATAATTATATAAATAATTGTATTTTACATTTTTAATATAAGTTTTAAAATTATTAAGATTGAATAAATAAATAAAATATTCTAAAATTTTATTTTTCATCAAAATAGATTAGATGGTTGGAAATAAAATATTATTTCTATCAAAATAGAGATAAAGTTACTATATTTTTATGCAAACCATTGCAGATGCTCATTGAATAAATAAAGAAGAATATTTTGAAATATTCTTTTTATGTTGTAAAATATAGTAGATGGTTTGGAATGAAATATTGTTTCAACTGTAAAATAGAGATAAAATTGCTGTATTTTTTAGAAAATGGTTGGAGATGACCTAAGTGAACTTCTTAAGGTAAAATAATATTTTGATATATATTTATTTTATTGAAAAACTTATACAAAATTTAGCTTATCCAACGATGATTCATCTAAAGCTTAATTGGTTAAATCGCAATAGCATTTAAATATCAAATGTTAATTCTCTAGTAAATTTGTCGTCTTCTTATAAATATTTTATAACAAGGATAAGTCTATAGTAGTTATTCAACATGTATTGAGTAAATTTCGTTCATGTATAATTGTCTATAACCCATATAAAATAGGTAAATCACAAGTGAAAACTTATCTATGAATTAGGCTAACTTTGCAAATCAGAAACTATACGAGATAGGTAAAGTATATTTGAATAATTATGTGACATGCTCAACTTATAAGATATTTGCAGAGTTCGAACCACGATCTTTAACATTAAGAATATCTTTCAACCACTTAGAGGATGTTTGGTGAGCTTATAAGTTCCACTTAAAACAAATTTATAAAATTCTTTTTAAAACGAAAATGAACATAAATTGCTTTTGAGCTTATGTTCACCAAACACCCTCTTAGTCATCTCCAAATAAATTATTTACGATTTTCTAACATCTGCATTCCGTTCAATAAGGCATATTTTTAACAAAATATATTGTTGTTCTTAAATTATAGTATGAAGTTTGACTCCATGGTGGCTTTTTAGCCAAATTTACACATATAGCTTGTACTTATCTAAGTTGTTCATTTAATAACTCGAGTAAAAAAATTCGCCGTAAAAGTCGATATGTATTGTGGAAAGTTAATTTTTGATGTTATTTCATTTTTATCTTATTATGATGCAAAATAAGTTTATGGTGTGGTACACGTCAGTTGTAGTTGCTAGATTTTTTGAGTCGAGCTCAAATAGATAAAGATCATATTTGTAATATTAATAAATTCGAGTTAAAAACTTAGGTAGGTTAAAATTTGAGCTATGCTAAGAATAACTCTCAAATTTGTTTGTGCACGTGGTGTGTGTGATATTTTATGATTGAGGAAAAGGGTGAGAGAGTATGATTTATTTATTCGTTTATTTAAACCAAATTAAGATGGCAAGGTTCTCTTTATGTGGCTGTTATTTTGTAATTATGCGAGTAGGTGGGGTCGAACAAGGATTAAAGAATTGATTAGGATATGGGGCTTTTGGTGTTTTGTGGTTAGTGTGAGGTTCGAAAAGCAAAAAGAATCACAAATTGACATAACGGCCCTCCTAACGTCTGGGTATTTAGTATGGTGCCATATTACGGCGCCGCGCAGGATAATAATAGGAATCGGTTATTAATGGCAAAACTGAGACGCCAGGTGGAGGAGGGTGCGCAGTTAATGTGGCGTATGTTTGGTTGTGAGCGGCAGCGCCCACCGCGTTACAATTTTAATTCCATGTCACGTGACGTTCGTGATATGGGTTGCCTATTATTATGGCCAACTCATCCCAATCAACGTATTCAAATTCTGCCTGAAGAAACTAATCTCCAACCACAGGATTTTGGTGAACTAATTTAAGTGATTTAGAGGGTGTTTGGTTAAGCTTATTTTAGAAAGCTTATAAGCTCTAATAATTTATAAGTTATTTTAAGAACTTATAAGATATGATGTATTAAAAGTTTATAAGATGTTAAAGTGTTTTGATAATAAGGGTAAACATGAAAATAAGAAAATATATCAGGGTTATTTTTATAGTTTTATTATAACTTATAAGATCATTAAAAATAAATTGGGTTTTGGAGCTTTTTTTTTAATAGAGCTTATAAGCTCTTAGAGCTTATTTTGAAAACTTATAAGTTCTCTAACAACTTAATTTGTCAAAATACATTGATTGAGCTTATAAACTTTTAGACAACTTGTGGTTTTGTGCTTGCATATAAGTCGAGGAGTCATACATGTCGACGTGGATCTAACAAACTCAAGTCAAGTTAGTTAGGCGATAGGTGGAGTAAGATGCACTCTCTTCCCCGATTCCAATCGTGTGGTCGATGTTGTTTCTTCATTCTCAGATATAAGCTCATTCTTGTAGAGCTGCAAATAGATTCCATAGAGAGTGAACCGATATCCGCAGAGAGTTTCGAGAGCTCAAAGCTCAACGTTGTATTCTTGTGTTTGTTCTTCGCCGTGAAATATAAGTCTACGATCATCTTCTCCGTGGATGTAGGCCTCGAGTGCCGAACCACGTAAATCTTTGTTTCGCTTTTTCGCTTTTAGATCGACAACACAATTTGCTATATCACTCTATTGTGATTGTTAATCAACAATTGGCGCCTGCCTCACGAAACGAATCCACGAAACGAAGCAGAATCATCCGATTAGATCGACGCCGAGGAGCTATGAATCCATCCAAGTACGAGATGGAGAGGTTCAACGGCAAGAATGATTTTGCGTTGTGGAAGATCAAGATGGGAGCTATCCCGATTGAGAAAGGGCTTTCGAGGCGATCGAACCGAAGATCAATCAAAAAGGAGCGAACGGATGATTCAAGCACGAGTCAACGGATGAGTAGGGCGTAAATGGATCTAAGGCTCACAAGGTCAATTATATTGTGCCTGAGCGACAAAGTTCTTCGCGAGGTGTCGAAGGAACGAACTGCAGCTGGCAAATTAGAGTCATTGTACATGACCAAGTCTCTCACCAACAGGTTATACATGAAGCAACGTCTATATTCTCTGAAATTCACAGAGGATAGAAGCATCGAAGATCAAATGGAAGATTTCTGCAAATCTGTAGATGACATCGAAAGCATAGATGAAGAAATCAGAGATGAAGACAAGGCTATTCTTCTGTTAAATGCCTTACCGAAGAGCTATGAACACGTTAAGGATGCTATGATCTTTGGGAGAGAAAGCACTATCGTCTATCTCTCTTGAAGAGGTTCAGAACGCCCTTCGAGCCAAGGAGATGCAGAAGATTCATGAAGGAAAGAAAGAGCCTCCTGCAGAAGGCCTGAACATCAAGAAGTATAAGGGAAAGAAGAAGAAATCTGCTGATGATTACAAGAAGAAAGATTACAACAAATCGCAGGATTCAAAAGACAAAGAAGGTCGTTTGAATGTGGAAAACCGAGGCATCCGAGAAACAATTGCTATATCCGAAAAGAAAATGTAAGGAATTGAAGGTCAACCATCAAACAATGCCGATAACGCCCAAGAAACAAGAGAGGTCAAGTGTTGAACGTGATGCGAGGAGACGCGAAAGCAAGTGGATCTTGGACTCAAGATGCTCTTTTCACATGTGCCCAACTAAGAATCTGCTCGTGATCCGAGATGGAAGAGTCGCTCGGTCTTGCTTGGCAATAATCAGGTATGTCATGTTAAAGGCATAGGATGCATCAAGTTTAAAATGCATGATGGTTCTATAAAAATAATCTCTGATGTTAGATACATACCAGAACTGAAAAGAAATCTCATATCTCTAGGATTACTTGAGAAAAAGGGTTTTAGTTGGGGTTCTCATAATGGGGAATTGCATGTTAGGAAGGGTGGCAAATTGTTGATGAAGGGTCGTAGAAATCATAGCCTATACTATCTTGATGCAGAGGTTATCACTGGAGACAGTGAATCAAATGTAGAAGATGACTCAATGAAATGACATGTTAGATTAGGACATATGGGAGAAAGGGGATTAAAGGAACTTGTTAAACAAGGTCTGATATCTGGTTCAGAGAAATGCAAGTTAGATCATTGTGAATCATGTATGTTAGGGAAGAGCACTAAACTGCCTTATCCAAAAGGAATGCATTTCTCAAAAGCTCCATTAGACTATGCACATGCTGATTTATGGGGCCCTGCTAACAATGCTACTCTAGGAGGAGCAAAATATTTTATGTCTATTATTGATGATTATAGCAGGAAAGTGTGGGTGTTCATGTTGAAACAAAAATCAGAGGCTTTCACAAAATTCAGGCAGTGGTGTGTAGAAGTGGAAAACCAAAAGAGGATCTCCCTGAAATGCCTTAGAACTGACAATGGCCTAGAATTTCTGTCAAATGAGTTTGAAGATTACTGCAAGGAAAGAGGAATAAGGAGGCACATAAATGTTCCAGCAAACCCACAACAAAATGGTGTTGTGGAGAGGATGAACAGGACTCTCTTAGAGAGAACAAGGTGTATGCTGATTACCTCAGGCCTAGCTAAAAATTTCGGGAAGCGGCTTCACAACGCTTATTTGATCAATAGATGCCCATCATCTGCAATAAACTTCAAAATCCCAGAGGAGCAGTGGAGTGGACATGCACCTGACTACTCAAACTTAAAGGTTTTTGGTTGTCAAGCATTTGTACACATAAAGCAGAGCAAGTTGGCTCCAAGGGCTTTAAGATGTGTAATGCTAGGATATCCTGCTGGTGTAAAAGGATACAGGCTGTGGTGTACTGAACCAGGGATGAACAAAGTAATTGTGAGCAGAGATGTAGTATTCAAGGAGGAAATTATGCCTTTTAGCAAAGAAAGGGTACTGGTGCAGTCAGAGTCTAGTGATCCAAAAGCAGTAAGAGTTCAGAGTGATCTAGTCAAGGTGGAGCTTGAGGATGATCTGATATCATCAAAGGTTACCTCAGATGAAGATGAAGAAGAAGATGATCAGGCTAAAGGCAAAAGAGTAGATCAAGGTGATGAGTTAAGCACCTACATGCTGGCAAGAGACAGAATAAGAAGGGAAATTAAGCCTCCGGACAGATTTGGACATGCGGATATGATTAATTATGCTTTTAATGTGGCAGAAGATATTGAGTATCAAGAGCCAAGAACTTACAAAGAAGCAGTAAATTCCAGAGATAAAGAAAATTGGATAAAAGCAATGAAGGATGAAATCGATTCTTTATCAAAGAACGATACATGGATATTAGTTGATAGACCTACACATCGAAACCAAGAGGTCGTAAGTGGATTTTCAAGAGGAAAATCGAAATGATAAATGGCGAGAGTTCATTAGATATAAGGCGAGGTTAGTGGCAAAGGATACACTCAAAGGAAGGTGTAGATTTTAATGAAATTTTTCTCCCGTTGTCAAACACCGCTGTTGGGGATAGATCCAACAATTACGTAACGACGCGTCGGGTTAGTCCCAGATTTACGGGCACTAGCAACCCGAGACCAAAGAACACGTTAGAGCCCTCCCATGAGCACCGATGGGGTGTCGATTGAAGGGCCTCCGACGCCAAGTCAGTTAAGAATAATTGACGAAAATAAGAATAAGCAAAAAAGAGATGAAATAGTAGATCGTGGATGGTTGGACTGGCTAGGCAGGCTAGTCAGACGATGATGATCCCTTAGGAATGAGAGCGTGAAGATGGAGAGTCAGAGCGGGTGAGAGTGTCGAGATCGTTTCAATCTGTGGAGGCGAGTGTGAATGATTGTATATCCTCGTTTGACCTAGTTGTCATGTATTTATCTGTCTGGTTGGTAGCAGCTAGGGTTTATGGGTGTCCTCCTTGCTGGTCTTGGCTGTTCCGATTTTTCTGAAAGATATGATACGTGATATCCCTTAACTTTCTCCCCAAGTTCCTCTCTTCGCTAGGTATTGAATCGGTTGACTACTCTATCGTCGTGCATGGGCCCGAAGATGGGCTTTGCATGACTTGGTTAGCATTAGGCTGGATTGTCTGATTGGGCCGAACAATTAGACTATATGAAAATTTGCCTCTACAATTTGTCCCCCACTCTCCAAGTAAAAGCGATTGTAGTTGGAGAGTAATTAATATACGTTTGTATAATTGAATTCTGGATGATTAGGACGGCCCAAAAATTATGATCAAAGAGCAACGTGTAGTTAATGGAAGACAAACAATGTTCAATTTGCATCATGTAATTATGAACATAATTAAGACGTGTATTTAGTTGGAAAATATAACATATAAATTGCCATAAGTTATTTACACAAAATTGGATCCAATTACCTTGATAAGTCCACGTGAGCATCCCATGTAATTGTATTTACTTTTCTCCTGAAAAGTTACTTGCTGCATTAAATGAATTTCAATTGCTGCAATTCCCAAATATGTTGACGACATGTGGTAGAGTTGCCAGCTTAGTCATTTGCAAATGTCTTGTCCATGTCTTGATTGTCATGTAGATAGGAAGTGCTGAGTTGATATATATATATATATATATATATATATATATATATATATATATATAGGGAAGGGTTAACGTGAGAACCATTTTATTGTGAGAACATGAGAACTATGCACAAATGTATAAAATTGATGAATAAAACATATAAAGTTATGCATAACGAAAACATTCTAAAATTGTTGTCCAACAAAATAATTTTAGAAAGTTTTAGTTATGCACAACTTTATACTATCTTGTGCATCATCTTCAACATCTTATGCATGGTTCTTAGTTCTCACGTTAAAATTGGTTCTTATTTGAACTCACTCTATATATATATATATATATATATATATATATATATATATATATTTATGAGTGTAAGAAAAAAGCAGTTGCATTACCTTATTATCTTCTGACACATCAAATATGTATGGACGAAAAAATAGATGAAAGTCATGAATGGATGGTGGGCCCCATGATTTCATGAGTAGACTTCACAGACTGCAATGCCGTGTAAATAATTTTCGTGTATGAGAGATCTGTATATGTAGATACACCTCCCTGTAAGGTGGTACATTTGTTTGTTTGGTTTGTTCGGTAGGTCTGATCACATTTTTCTCTTTTAACAAAAAGCTTCCATATAAACCTGACAAATGGGGTTGGGGTGACTTGTTGGGATGACTGTTTGACTGCTTTAATATATACAATATATGTATATTGCTACTCTTTAGGGGTAGAGGTGATTGGTTTGGTTGGCTGTTCGACAGCTTTAATATACACATTATTTTTCATCTATTTTTTTGTTGAAAGTTGTGCGTAGCTGAATAATAGGTTGAAAAGTGGTGGTAGACTGACGGATGGGTAGACACATGGATTAAATATGTATACAGATAGATGTATGTACCGATCCCATTTCTCTTATAAAATGAAGAGTTGGTCCTCCATTTGGGGTAAACCTCATTTGAGCATTTTGGAGAATTAGAGTTTCGGAAATGAAGAGCTTTGAGGAGTAGAAAGAAGATTTTGGAGAAGACTTGGAGAGGTTGGTTTTTCTTTTCATTCTTGAATGATCTTCGAATCTTTAAAGCATGACCAATGTAAGATATTGTCATATTTTGCTTTTCGTGTGCTTCGATTTTTCGTTTATGAAGGATATGATTTGATCCACTTATGTGATATTGGTTGGATTGTTTCGTGTTTGTGGAAGCATGTCGATATTTTTCCAAGTGAATTGCAAGTATGGTTGAGTCGTGAAGATGGTTAGGAATGTTAGATTGGTACGATCAGGATCCATTTTGTGTGCATCCTATTGGTTTGTAGGCTTGACTCGTTTGTTTACTCTATTGGATTTTGCTATAGTACTTTAGTATGTTTCATGCATGTTTGAACATGCAAACATTTTAAGCATAAGCATATACTTGTTTGGGGTGAGAGAGACGATCCTGCTTGTCGGGTTAACATAGTTGAGCTTCTTTGTAGCAACTTATATATTTGTATTGTTTGTCTAGTTTGTCATGGTGGTTTCTCTTTGAGTATTTCGTTCACTTTTGCATGTTGGGTTTGTAGGATAGTTTAGTCCGCGTGTCTCGTAATTGGGAGGTTCAATGGAATCGTCTAGTAGGGTCATCGATCTAGATGAGGAAGATGTTTATGAGGGTGTTCCGTTGGACCATTGGGCGATGGAAGTTGGTGAGTGTCATGGGGGTCGGGGCCATAGGTCTGGGCAAGGTGTGAACAGTAGCGGTTGTTTGATTGAAGGGGGGCAGCCCAGTAAGCAACAATTTAAAAGCTATATGGAATCTAAGTTGGGTTTGAATGACTTGTGTGGAATTCGACGAGCATATGACATACCGGGTTGGGCCAGCTTGCATATTCCCTCGGGGGTTGAGAGGGCTAATTGGGACTTGCCAGGGTGGACCTGTATGTACGAACAACCATTCAGAGATGGGTTGCGGCTTCCTCTCCCTAGGTTGATCATCAAGGTGTGTGATTACCATGGGATTTCACCTAGCCAACTGATGTTGAATTCTTGGCGTCTTCTGATGGCTTTGCAAGTTTTCAGCGAGTTGGTTGGGATTGACTTTACTATTGCCGAATTATTGGAGGCTTATTTTTTCCACGGTAATCGGAATGACTCGGGTCGATATATGTTGAAGATTAGACCATCTTGGTCGCATCTAATTGAGGGCTTACCAGAATGTAACAATAGGTGGAAGGAAAAGTACTTCTTCATTTCATATGGATCCTTAGGACTGCCCGACGGCTGTGGGATACCCTCATGTTGGAGATCAGCCAGTGAGTGTTGGATGTGGTTGACATGGTATTTTCTGTTGCTCAAGCTGGTTTGACTAAATATGTTTTTTTTTGTATGTACAGGTCTCAAGAAATTCCATTATCCCACTGTTCGGTTGGGAGTCAGGGAGAGGATCGAGCAATTCTTAAGCTTTCCAGCAGAGTGTAGGAATTGGCAAGTTGTCTTGTCCGAAGACAACCTTAGGCAAAGCTCCTTGTGGGAGAACGCATTTTGTATTCCAGAAGGTACAGTTCCTTTACCAACTCGTCTCCCTCCTCGAGTTGTTTTTATAGCTAGATCATTGGAAAAGGTGTATGGAAGATCAGGGTATGCTCTTCTTCCTGAATTGACATTGGAGGAGCGAGCTTTTGCAGATCAAGCTATGTCTCGGAATTATCAGTTCATCCCAAAGGGTGCTGGGGGTGCCTTGGAACGCATGCGGGAGGGACGAAAGAAAAGTAGAGTGGTGGCGAGTTCGAGTCTTGATGAGCCTATTGAGACTACTTCACCGGGTCTCGTTTCACATGCTCAAAAAGGAAAGAGGCCAAATGAAGATGGTGATTGGGCAGGAGATTCTATCTGCCTCACTTACCCTCACGATGTTTGTGTGCATACCAATCATCGTCCGTACAGGCAGGAGACTAGCAAATTGCTTTTTCCCGAGGATCGAAATGCATTGATAGGTTTGGGGCCCGAAGCTCCAGCTTCGACTATTGACAATATCCTCATTGTGAGTATATTTTGTTCTTGAATTTTATCAAATGTGGTTGGTTGACTGTTTATATGTATTTTTTACCTTTTGTTTTATGTAGGGATTGCAAGGTGCCATCTATATGCAATAGAAAATAATTGAGTTGGAGAAGAGGGTGAAGGTCTTGAAGGCAATCGAGGCTTCAAGGTCGAGCTCGGTATGGTAAAAACATCAAAGGAAGAGTTGGAGTGAGCTAATCAGAGTTGCACGACAGCCGACGCAGAGAAGCGATTCTAGCCGTCGAGGGCTTCGTGGTCGAGCTCGAGTCTCAAAGGATACGATTACCTACTTGATGAGAGCACTTGATCTTGTTGGTTGTGAGGAGAGATTATGGCTCGAGCTGAAATGGCTAGGGACTATGAAGTCGGAAGGTGGTTCCCGGATATGGCAACGATTTATGCTGCCTATGACGAGCTGATGGCGAAAAGATCCGACGATCTCGCTTTCAGATTGACGAGCTTGTCGCATCGGTTCTTGAGCTTGGGCGCTCGAGAGTCTCTCGATGATTGATGGTTGTGTGGTTACTTTTGTTAGACGCATTGAGACTTAGTTTTATATGTGTTATGTACTAGTATATCTGGTATTTAAACTTTGACGATTAGGGATGCCTGTGTCCTTGAGATTTCTTTGTACGGACGGTTGTATTGGCCTTTTATTTTCCCCATTTTAAGGTCAAAGCCAGTTTGTTGGTTTGACTTAAAATTAGGATTGCTCATGTACTTCAAATTTTTCCGATATAGCCGGCTCGTCGTGGGGTTCGACTCTTCGACTATTTATATTATGGAGTTTGGGCTGATTTTTTGTGCATATTTAGATTTTTCTAAGTGTTGAGATATGTTGAAGTGATCAGTTCCCATTGTTAGTAGGGAATACCTGGTTAGTTGGGTAATGAGGTTGGGTATGTGGATGGTAGGGGACGTATTTCAGCCATATGTGAATATGTTCTTCCCCATTTAGGACTTAGTCGTTTTGGCTAAAGATTCACTTATTTGTCGTTGTGAGCCAACTGTCTGGGCTGATTGATTAATGGAGGGTGGGGAGGGTCACTCCTTCCTTAGTCGCCTACATACCCCGTTAGGGATCAAGCCGGATGTGGTTCGACACCGCATGAAAAGATCGAGAATCGTTTGGTAGGAATGGTAGGGTCTCGTGAGACCTTAATAAAGTAGAAATTAAGGTAAAGAATGTGGAGTTCAAGCATGATACTGTTTGAGGTGAATGGCATTCCAACTGTTGTTGATATTGCGACCGTCTGCTGCTTGGAGTTTGTATGCACCGTGTCCGACCACCTTGGTGATTAGGTAGGTCCTTCCGGTTGGGGCTAGCTTGCCGACGCCTCTTGTGTTTCAAACACCTTCGAGCACCCAACACCCAATTTGAAGGTTCGAGTACGGATGTTCTTGTTGTAGTATCTGGCGATGCTTTGTTGGTATGATGCTAGTCGTATGTTAGCCTTGTTCCTTTTTTCGTCAAGTAAGTCGAGCTCATGGCACATGGTTTCTTGGTTTTCTTTATCGCTGGTCACCATACCTTGCGTAGTACTTCACTTTCGATTGGGATATCGCTTCCATTCCGTAAATGGCGAGAGAATGGTGTTTCTCCGGTTGAGGTCCGCCCATTTTCCTTAGCTTTTCTAACCTTTTCTTCGTATGTTCATGATGGTCTTGTTGGATGATTCGCTTTGTCCATTTGCTTGGGGATACCTTGGGTAGAAAAATTGAGTTTGATATTCCAATACTTACGTAAGTCTTGGAAGTCGAGATCGATGAATCTGCGACCCGTTGTCTGTGATAATCTCTTTCGGCACGCCGTATCGACAGATCACATTCTTCCAAACAAAGCCTTTGACTTCTTTATCTCGGACCTGGTGGAATGAGTCCGCTTCGATCCACTTGCTAAAATAGTCTGTTACTGCTAACATGTATGTCTTCTGCCCGGGTGCGATGGGCAATTTGCCCACAATGTCCATTCCCCACTTCATGAAAGGCCATGGTGACGTGATAACAGTCATTGGCTCCGGGGGTAGGTGAGACACCTGAGCGAACCGTTGGCATCTGTCGCACTTTCTGACATGGTCGATTGAGTCTGCTCTCATGGTAGGCCAGTAATATCCGCTGGTTAAGGCTCGATGAGCTAAACTTCTTCCGCCTGAGTGGTTACCACACTCACCTTCGTGTAGTTCAGACAAGACATATCTCGATTCTACAGGGTTAATACATCTTAAGTATGGACCAAGAATGAACGCTTTATATAACTTACCTCGAATGATGGCGAAGCGTCTTTGCTGAGCCCTAAGCCGGTGAGCTTCGCTCACGCCGCCGGGTAATACATCTTGCTCTAGATATTTTATCATAGGGGTCATCCAAGTTGGACCGTCCGACACATCGATACCTCATCTTCCTTGTCTTTCCGAATAGCGGGCCATCAAGATAAGTGATTTGAATGGTCTTAGGTTGAGTGGTTTGGACGAAGACCCAAGGTTAGCTAGAGCGTCCAGACGGTCATTATCCCCGAGGACTTGGCAATAGAGTCAGTGGCCGAAAGATGAAATCCCCACCGCACCAACGAGATAGGTCCAGTGGTGTGAATTCCATGCCGATCATGGCCATCGAACGGAAGATTGCATTATACCGAGATTAGAGGTGACACACTTATTGAAAGAGGACATCTCACCGACTTACTAATGTAAAAGGCAAGCAAACCCACGCCAGGACGAGATGAGAGAGGCGATCACGGGGATGTCGGTCCACCAAAGCCTCCACCCACACAAAGAACGGTCAATGTGATTTCGGTGGCTCGAAGTGAGCGGTATAACACTCATCGCCAGGAGACATACCGACATGCCGCTCAAGCAAGCTAGGAACCAATATACCCAACCGCATAAGCCCGACCACTCCGCCCGCACGATAAGCTTCACCACATCGAATCGACCGTGCTCTTAAACCTCATCACGACGCTTTAGTTATTTCTTTAATTATCGCTAACTGTGATACCAAACGTGTACTAATTGATAACGGCAGCTCTGCCAATGTCTTGTTTCTTAATGCCTATAGGGAAATGCATTTAGACGAGTCTGCCATAGTCCGAAAGACTACCGTCTTGATCGGCTTCAGCGGAGAGAGCAAAACCACTATTGGAGAGGTCGACCTTCCTGTGTCTCTGAGGGCGTCAACCTATCCACCAGATTCCTCGTGATCGATGCTCCATCTGCATATAATGTCATCCTAGGCCGTCCATGGATCCACGACATGGAGGCAGTGCCTTCCACTTTCCATCAGGTGGTTAGGTTCCCAACGGTGGGGTGTCGAAGAGATCGGGAACAGAAGCTTCAGGTCATGCTACCGACAACCCTAAAGGCAAACGTGTATCTTTGTAGCAATTACAGCAAGACGGTCCACCATCCATTCATGACTTTCATCTATTTCCACAATTTCCTCATCCATAAGGTTGGTGGTGCTCGGTTGATAGGAGAGTAGCATTGTGCATTGGAGATACTTGACTATGTCGTGCGGTGTTCTATCCGTGAGGTTTCGTTTGATCGCGCGGGTTGGTCCGACCGAGTTGTCGATTTAGACATGGTGGAAGGCACCGCCCATGTCTTGGATCCATGGACGCCTAGGATGACATTATATGCGGATGGAGCATCGATCACGAGGAATCGGTGGATAGTTGACGCCAAGATACAGGAAGGTCGACCTCTCCAATAGTGGTTTTGCTCTCTCCGTGAAGCCGATCAAGACGGTAGTCTTCGGACTATGGCGCACTCGTCTAAATGCATTTCCTATAGGCATTAAGAAACAAGACATCGCGTAGCCGCCGTTATCAATTAGTACACGCTTTGGTATCACGCTTAGCGATAATTAAAGAAATAACTAAAGCGTCGTGATGAGGGTTTAAGAGCACGGTCGATTATGATGTGGTGAAGCTTATCGTCTGGGCGGAGTGGTCGGGCTTGTCGTTGGGTATATTGGTTCCTAGCTTGCTTGGCGCATGTCCGTATGTCTCCTTCTCACGAGAGTGTTATACCGCTCACCGAGCCACCAAATCACATCGACCGCTCTTTGCGTGGTGAAGGCTTTGGTGGACCGGCATCCCGTGATCGCCTCTCATCTCGTCCTTGGCGTAGGGTTTGCTTGCTTTTTCATTAGTAAGTCGGTGAGATGTCCTCTTCAATAAGTGTGTCACCTCTAATCTCGGCAAGAATGCAATCTTCCGCTCGATGGCCATGATCGGCATGGAATTCACACCACTGGACCTATCTCGCTGGTCCGGTGGGATCTCATCTTTTCGCCACTGACTCTATTGCCAAGTCCCTTGAGTACTTCCACTGTCTCGGCGGGCGAGATAGAGAGGTTGTATTCTGGAATTTTTGCTCTTTCACGTGGACGTGTGTCGGGAGTTCTATCATACTCTCTCCTGATATCTCGTCTGCGTGGAGATGGGTATGGTTCAGCACGTCGATCACCACCTGATCTTCTTTCAACTCGATAGTCTCGTCTGGAACTCTCGGGTGGGTAAGATCTCTGAAGATTGTATTGGTCCTTGATAAACGCGCATTTTACACGTATTTAGTTGATATTTGAAGATGAGTTTAGCTCGTTTAATGTGCGTTTATGTATCGATTCGTAATGTTTCATCTATTTCTAGAAGATATTGCTCTTGGGTGTATTTTGGTGTTTTGTAGGTTATGTATTGAAAATCGAGCAAGGAACGAAGCACGAACAAAACGAACATTCTCGCCTGTGTTCTAGCGACCGCCTAGCGGTCGCTAGTCGGCCGCCAGCAAGCCGAGCGAGCACCTGAAGGGCGCGGCGCAACCTCGTGCTCGCGAGCTGGCCTAGCGAGAACTCATCGACGATTTCTCGCGACCATTCGTAATGGCTAGCGACCGCCAGCGGTCGCGAGGTTCAAAGCGGCGAAGAAGCGTGAGCGAGAAATCGCATGCGAGATTACTAGCGATCGCCTAGCGATCGCGAGTACCGTCATGAGGCGCGACGAGGCAAAAATTAGGGTTTCCACCCTTTTCTATAAATAAAGTGCCTCGCGCCCCAGCCCCAATTCACGCCCGCACCTTATTTTGATTTTCCTCGCTTTTACATTCTTTAAGCTTTAGTCTTCGCTTAGTTTAATTCGAGTATTGTTTTTACGTTATTCTAGTTTAGTTTATAGTTTCGTTATCGATCGGAACGTTTTGTCCGATCGTTTTCCTTTATTTTCCGTTCGTTCGCTTGGGATTGGATTCAAGACCAACCATTGTTCATCCGACGCTTCCCTACGGGTTTTATATATTTAATTTCTGTTTTTATGATTAATTCGTATTTCGTTTCGTTTATTATGTCTGGCTAGTTTTCTATTCTAATCCTAGGGTTTGCATGATCCGATCCTATATGTTGTGATTCCTGCTATCGTTATTTACCTTCCAGGCATTGATTCATGATTCGATTGTGCTTATTTATATGTGTTGATTTCTAATCAATCTTGATGCATATCTAGTTGTCGATTAATAACGTAACTGTATTAATTGTCAATCGTTATCGAATGCATGATACGAATGAGCCTTGAGTCGTAACTGAGATAGGACGTTCGTAGGAAGCATATTCTTAGTGATCCTTTTGGAGTTGCTTATTTTCCTCTAGAGACGTAACTGTAATAGGGAGAATTAGTAATCAACCGCCGCAATTGTCGTGAATCGAAGTTGTTGGTTATATATGTGATCTTCCGTCTTGTCTCGGATTAAAGCGGTTAGTAATAAGCGGGATAAACATCGTTGTGGATAGGATTGGTGCATCCCTGGTTAGTCTTCCTTCATAGTTATCTTCGTGTTTTATCGCTTTATTTATATTCTTGTTTGGTTACCTTTGCTTTGGATTAAATTCAAGCCCTAAAACCTCTCACCCTTTATCCGTGTGAATAATGATGAATAATCGTTGAGCTAGCTTCTATGTTTTCGTGATACAATCTCTGTGGATACGATGCTTGCTTACCTATACTTACACCCTTTTGCGTGTGAAAAGGAAGCGATCGATCCTCTTCCCATTTGATTTGAGCCCAAGCCCCGATTAGCACGCCTTCCATTGTCTTGCATGGGTACTTGGTTAGGGTCTTATACAGTCTGAACCGGCAATAAACCTCATGCGAAGGTCCGTAATGATCTGTTCCACCGCAATTAGTGATGGAAACCTTCTCCTTATTAGGCGTCCGATGTAATCTCCGAGAGGTTCATTGTGTCTCGAATGACGGCATAAAGGTCTTCTCAAATTTTTCCAATTTCTGCTACTAGCATCTTGTTGAACAAAAACATCGGTTAGTTGTGCAAATGAGCGAATAGAGTTATTTGGAAGGTTTGTATACCACTTGTAGGGCGGTCTGTTAGACTAGAACCGAACCCCTTACACATGCAAGCCTCTCATGTCTCGGGGATAGCGGTGAACATCCTCGGCGGTATTGAGCGATATGGTCATCTGGGTAGGTCGAGCCAAAACATCGCATGTTTGGTAGGTTGAATCGTTTGGGCATTTCCACCGGGCAATATCGCTCACGAAGGTGAGTCGGCGGCTCTCCGCACTTTCTTGATAGGAGCCAGTCTCACGGTATTCGTTGTATGATGGCCTCATCTCTTCCAACCTCCCGCCGGTGAGTCCGTGGTTTGGTATGTGTTTAAGGTAATTCCTTGTCGTGGTGGTTCGGATGGAATGGTTGGCCTCGGGTGCCACCAAATTGTCCGATCGAGAGGGTCGGTACTGGTTCATGGTTGGGTGTTTCAAATAATACGATCGCCTTGGTCGCCATTGTGTGGATCTGTTGCATTTGTCTCTATTATTTGGTCCGAACACGTGTCTCGTGCTCACCGCGTTCTGAAGATAACCTAAGTTAGGTTGAGTAATTTCCGATCTAGTATTTCTTCCGAAGAAGTCGGGTCATCGGGCATCGCTTGGTCCCGTTAGGAGTGGCGGGATGTCCTCAATGGTCGGCATGGGCCGATAGGGATCCAAATCTATCTCGTCCGGTGCTTGGTTTTGCGGAGGTGTGCGGATTTGGGCTATTGTTGCCTCCAAACGGGCAACCAATTCACATTTTGTTTTTCCAAAGATCAGCCTATTCTCCTTTCTTGGGCCATTTGTTCGGTTAGGCGGTGATTTTGCATTCATCTCTACTGGGCGAGCAGCCCGATCGTTGGTGCATCGCTCATTTCACATGTGTCGTTTGGGTTACTCATAGTAAAATTTTGCAGCAGATTCGTTGATATGCTTGATTGCTAGGGCCCCACGGTGGGCGCCAAATTGTTGGGATAGATCCAACAATTACGTAACGATGCGTCGGGTTAGTCCGATCGACGGGCACTAGCAACCCGAGACCAAAGAACACGTTAGAGCCTCCCATGAGCACCGGTGGGGTGTCGATTGAAGGGCCTCCGACGCCAAGTCGATTAAGAATAATTGACGAAAATAAGAATAAGCAAAAAAGAGATGAAATAGTAGATCGTGGATGGTTGGACTGGCTAGGCAGGCTAGTCAGACGATGATGATCCCTTAGGAATGAGAGCGTGAAGATGGAGAGTCAGAGCGAGTGAGAGTGTCGAGATCGTTTCAATCTGTGGAGGCGAGTGTGAATGATTGTATATCCTCGTTTGACCTAGTTGTCATGTATTTATTTGTCTGGTTGGTAGCAGCTAGGGTTTATGGGTGTCCTCCTTCTTTGGTCTTGTCGTTCGATTTTTCTGAAAGATATGATACGTGATATCCTTAACTTTCTCCCCAAGTTCCTCTCTTGCTAGGTATTGAATCGGTTGACTACTCTATCGTCGTGCATGGGCCCGAAGATGGGCTTTGCAGGACTTGGTTAGCATTAGGCTGGATTGTCTGATTGGGCCGAACAATTAGACTATATGAAAATTTGCCTCTACAACTGCTCGATAAGGATTCTGTTATCCTTAGTAAATCAGCAAGACATGTTCTTGGAACAATTGGATGTAAAGACAGCTTTTCTAAATGGAAGTTTAAAGGAAACAATCTACATGGAGCAACCAGAGGGTTTTGTTCTACAAGGCCATGAAAGAAAAGTCTGCCTATTGAAAAGATCATTATATGGTCTCAAGCAGAGTTCGAGGCAATGGTATATCAGATTTGACGAGTTCATGTTAAATTCTGGATATGTCAGATCAAGTTATGACAGTTGTGTATACTTGAGAAAGACAGTCACATACTTACTCTTGTATGTGGATGATATGCTGATAGCAAGTAAGAGTATCTTTGGAAATTGAAAACCAAGGAAAAGATGAAATCTGTTTTTGAGATGAATGAATTGGGATGTGCAAGAAGGATTCTTGGTATGGACATAATAAGAGATCAGAGTAAAGGAAAATTGTATCTGACACAATCTGCTATATTGCAAAGATACTGAAAAAATTCTATATGCATGAATCTAAGAGTTTGGTTGTTCCTATCTCACAATGATTAAGTTTTCAAGACTCAATGTCCCAGCATGTAAGATGAGAAAATGTACATGTATTCTATACCATACTCAAATGCAGTTGGAAGCATAATGTACCTGATGATATGCACTAGGCCAGACCTAGCTTATGCATTAGTGTTTTGAGTAGATACATGTCTAATCTGGGAAGGGCACATTGGGAAGCCTTGAAGTGTGTTTCCAGATACATTGAAGGGTCTGCAGATTGTGGTCTTGTTTTTGAGAAACAGGATGGTTATAAAGGCAATCCATCGGGAGGTTATGTGGATGCACTATGCCGCAAATGTGGATTGTAGAAGGTCTCAAACTGGATATATATTCACATTGTATGGAACGACAGTGAGTTGGAAGTCAATGCTTCAATCCGTTGTGGCTTTGTCGACTACAGAAGCTGAGTTTATGGCAATGACTGAAGCAGTCAAGGAAGGTGTCTGGCTTAAAGGGATACTGAGTTATTTTGGCATCATTCAGAAAAATGTTGAGATATTCTGTGATAATCAGAGTGCTTTACACCTAGCTAAGCACCAAGTTTTTCATGAAAGATCTAAGCACATAGATGTTAGATACCATTTTTAAGAGATTTGGTGAACAAAGGATTGATTGTGGTGGTGAAAGTTCCAACTGAGGACAATGCTGCAGATGCTCTGACCAAAGCTTTGCCCAGAGTTAAATTCAAGCATTGTCTTGAATTAGTGAAGTTGAGGTAAGAATGAGTTTTTGAGAAGGTGGTTGAAGCTTATATTTAGCAAGGTGGAGAATTGTGGTTTTGTGCTTGCATATAAGCTTAGGAGCTGTTGCCATGCTGACGTGGATCTAACAAACTCAAGCTGAAGTTAGTTAGGCGATAGGTGGAGTAAGATGCACGACTCTCTTCCCTGATTCCAATCGTGTGGCTGATGTTGTTTCTTCATTCTTGTATATAAGCTCATTCTTGTAGAGCTGCAAATAGATTCCATAGAGAGTGAATTGAGATCTGCAGAGAGAGTTTCGAGAGAGCTCAAAGCTCAACGCTGTATTCTTGTGTTTGTTCTTCGCCGTGAAATATAAGTCTACGATCATCTTCTCCGTGGATGTAGGCCTTGAGTGCCGAACCACGTAAATCTTCTGTTTCTCGTTTTTCTGTTTTAGATCGACAACACAATTTGCTATATCACTCTATTGTGATTGTTAATCAACACAACTTATAAACTATTTTAAAAAGCTTATAAGCTCAGCCAAACACTCCTTAAACATCTTGCTAATTGCGTTTTGATTGTTAACACTTTTGGGGCAGGGCAAAAGAGGAAACTTCCTCTTTCTGTTTTGATACATTGACAAAAAGGGGGAGAGAAGAGTTGCATCTGAGAACAAACAAATTTAAACAATAAATTATTTATTATGAGGTAGTCAGATGAAGTCACTCAGATCGTTATCTATTCGTTTGGTATGCACATTTATCCTGACTTTTCATAATTTTTTAAGTATAACGATCTTCAAAATATAAAATAAAAACGATCCGACCTTTCGAACTTTTACAATTTTTAATGATATATAAAAAACACAATCGAGAATGTAACATGGCTTACGAATTTGGGCGTAGAAATACACGTGGAATTTAAAAAATGAGCAGTACAGAACTACGGTTTTAAATTGAAGACGAAAATATGAAAAGGCAAATTAGTTAAAAAAAAGAGAGAAAGAATATCAGTGATGGAAAAAGAATAATAAGTTAGGATCTTCTGCTTTCTTTTTCTATTTTTTTTTTTAAAGTTATGCCATTTTTCTGCTAATTTTATTGTATTCTCATTTTTTCATACAAAATATTCTTGTTTTGTACTGAGGTGTAAAAGATACACCTATCGTGTACAAATAGTTCACGTGCATTTCCACGCATGATTTCGGGTTCTATCTTACAAATTGACATATGAGGATCAGCGTCATTTAGTAATGCCTTAAATCATTAGTTCTTGTAACTAATGTTCTAATGTCACGAGTTAAGCAAATTAGACAACGTCTCGGCTATCATAAACTATTGGTACGAATTATTCATACTTATGAGGATCAGCGTCAGATTTCTAATTTCAATAACTAGCCATAAAATGCAAAAAATTTAGAAGCATTTAATCGACATCGACGACATGAATTCCACAAGCGAATACCCACAAGCCTTATACCGAGTATCAGAGTATGTGAGACCAATACCATCGAGATTAGGGGTGAGCGTTCGGACGGTTCGGTTCAAAACCGAATCAACCCAAAAATCGAAACCGATTTTTGTTAAATCCAAACAAAACCGAACCGTATTATATATACAATCGAATCGAAACCGAACCGAAATATTCGGTTCGGTTCGGTTTGGATATAACCAATTTAAATTATAATTAATATAAATATTATAATATTTATAATATAATATAATATATTATATATATATATATATATATATATTATTAATCAATTTAAATATTAATAATATAAATAACATATAATATATATATAATAATATAATATAATATAAAAAAATCGGACAGTTCGGTTTGAAAATCGATTTTTCCCTCCCAAACCGAAACCGAACCGAATTAATTTCGGTTTTCAAAATTTTAAACCGAACCAAATCGTTTTACTGTACAAACCGAACAAAACCGCTAATTTCAATTCGGTTCGGTTTTTCGGGTTTGATTTGGTTTTTCTCACCCCTAATCGAGAATACACCACACCTTTTTGTAGTTAAAGTTAAGTCCAATTCTTTAGGAGATTAGTATGTTCTGATCCTTTTATCTTAAGCTATGTTTATCATCAACCATTCCAATCATCCAACTATTTAATATTTAATTAATTTCACATCATTGCTATTCTGTCTAACTCAACCACGTATATTTTTGGTCATTTATTAATAACCACCAAACCATTCAACCACCATATTAGTTATAATTAATTTTTAATCTAAATATAATTAATTATAATAAAAATAAATTCGTATTATAGCAAAATATATAAAAACTCAAAATTCACAAATTATTAAAAATAGAAAGAATGACAAACTAAGAGCAAAAATTATAACAATTGAATTGTATTGATTTGTATGTATAATTATGCCAAAATTGGTGCTCATTTATATAGAATGAAAAAACAGAAAAATTGGTAATTTTTTTATTTTTAAAAATATAATATACGAGAAAGATCAATGATTTTGTTTCAATATCCAAGAAAAACCAATATACCAATAATTGGTGTGACAAGTTGTGAATAAGGGTACGTAGAAATGCGAATACAACGAAAAAATGCATGATAAAAATCGAGGTACAACGGTTTAACAACAGTGCATACGGTTCTATAGCAATTGTTTTCAAGATACAACGGTTTAACAAATACGAGTAGTTGCACTACTAGACGTATTTCCGACGAATTACTGGATACTCAGGACAAAGAGGTTTTGAAGGATGTGTGAAACTACTAAATACTCGGGACATTGAGGCTTTGAAGGATGTATGAAGTAGATTGAATGCGAAGTGTAAAGTGCGCCTCTAAAGCGCCCAATGCGACATGCACGTGCTCGGACTCGAATGGTGCGAACCATCCACCATCTGAGTAGGCATTTGGATTATCTATAAAATAACTAATTAAAACTCACTAGGGTGCACCATGTATTTAAACACACTGATTATTCCTCGCTTGGTATAAACTCATTAATGTATAGCTTAGAACTTCAATAATTTTCTAATGTGTGATAGATATCATTTCTAACCATTAAGAAGCTAACTTTATACATTAATTATTCATTCATCTCACATCAAATTAGAACACATAAATAAACTAAATTGATCTACATAAAATATGAATTCCAAATCTAAGCTCATATATAATTTATTCTAACACAAGTATCACATTATTGGAGCGTCACATTGAAGGTTGGAGTCACCGTGGACGGTCTGCCATCTTGATTTTTTTTCCTTTTTGGTTGAGGTCGACCATTTGTGAAAAATGGGCGCCGAAAATAGTTGTCTCAATATATTTGGTCAAATTTGGAATTTTTACACGGACAACAAATTATTTTGAGAAATGAGTTATTTAATTATATTTTTTTGCATCATCTCTATTTAATAAAGCTTGATAGAATAATTTAATAAGACAAAACCTGAGTGAGTTAACTTCATCATTAATTCACCCTTTTTGTTAAAATAATTATATATTAACTATGGTGAATAAGAATAACTATATTTTATTAATTTATAATTAAATTTATTAATTTTATCTATTAATTCAAAATTAGTATTTATTAATTCATAATTATGGTTTATTAATTCACATTTAAGGTTTATTAATTCATAATTAAAGTTTATTAATTTAAAATTAGGGTTTATTATTCAAAATTAGGGTTTATTAATTCATAATTAGGGTTCATTAATTCATAATTATGGTTTATTAATTTATAATTAGGGTTTATTAATTCATAATTAGGATTTATTAATTCATAATTATTATTATTTCAAATTATGATTTATTAATTCAAAATTAGGGTTTATTATACAAAATTATGATTTATTAATTAACAATTATTATTAATTCAAATTATGATTTATTAATTCAAATTATGATTTATTAATTCAAAATTATAATTTACTAATTCATGATTAGAGTTTATTAATTCATAATTAGGTTTTATTAATTCCAATTAAATTTTATTAATTCAAAATTAAATTTTATTAATTTATGATTAGAGTTTATTAATTCAAAACTATTATTTATTAATTTACAATTAAGATTTATCAAATTAATTAATTTTAATTAAAATTAATTTAATAATAATTAATTAAATAAAAAAATTAATTGGTGATTTCACTGTGAGCGCGGCGCGCAAAGGAGACCACCCCATTTAATAAAGCTTTAATACTCTACTTGGTTAGGTCTAACTTCCAAAACAAGGCGATAAGAAAGGAAATGTAAAATATGGGCATAATTTATAATGGGGGCATATTGGTGATGCGCGGATGATGGATGAGAGAGAGAGGTGAGCTTCCCTTTTAACTAGGGTTTAGGCCTCGTGTGATAGAAAATGATATGCACTTTTTCCTCAATACTTTACCCTTAGTTTAACTACTTTTGCACGGGTGGTTCCCTCTCCACTTTATCCATTTCCCTCTTTGATAAAGATCACTTCCCCACTCCCTTCTTCTTCTTCTTCTTCTTCTTCTTCTTCTTCTTTCAATCATTCTCATATTGGATTATCTCATTGTAAACTATTTACGAACAATATGCATAATCATATATATTTTATAGATTTATATTATAACGCTAATTACATCAGTTTTAATTATGTGTGATCGATTATTGTTTTGTTTTTAAAAATATATTAATCAATTTCATTTTTATAACTACCCTTTGATGTGGAATCACATGATCATATATACACATGGTTCTATAATTTGTTAAGGATTGCCTTCGATAACTATAATCGTATCTGGACAAGCCGACAGTTATCGAAGGCAATCCTCAATAAATTATAGAATTACGAGTGACGACATAATGAATTACAATCAAATTGAAAATAATCTCCATTGCCTTAAAAGGTTTGCAATTAACGCCTTGAACGAGGTGTGATGTAATTCAAGTAGAATTGATCGGTGTTATGAGTTGAAAGATAAATGAGACATATTTAACTAAGAATATCTATAATTAAAGCAAAAAAACGATAAAGAACTATAGATAATTATTTATGATTTATGTCAGTTCAATTACAGTATTTATAATATCTTAGTTTATGTGTCGTCCAAATGAATGATAATATGTTATAGGGTGAGGTTCGGTTTCGGTTAATCGAAACCGAAATTTCGGTTAACCGAAACCGAAATCAACCGATATAGCTAACCGAAACCGATATCAATCGGTTAAGGTTAGTCGGTTCGGTTAACGGTTAACCAAAATTAAAATTAATTTTTTTTAAAAATGTACAAAATACAAAAATTAACCGAAAATAACCGAAATAACCGAAAATAATCGAGATTATTTCAAATATTACAGAAATTATAATATTAAATTAACTATTTTTACTTAATAATTAATTAATAAATTAATTAATTAATTAATTTCAGTTAATCGGGTATAACCGTCGGTTAATCGGTTATACCCGATAACCGAAATTCACTTGAAGTGGGTAACCGATACCCGAATCGAAACCGAAAAAATCGGTTATCGGTTAACTCATAACCGACTTTTTCTTTTCGATTCCGATTAACCGATAACCGATACCGCTTAAACACCCCTAACATGTTACATTTTTTTATAGATTTATTGAACTCGATCTATCATAACATGATTGAATCTAACTTGAACATTAATTCTCAAACAACAATTGATTTCTCAAAATCTAACATATATAATTGCATGCATGCATGCATAACCATGCAGTTGTGTGTTAAAATAAGAAAAAGATTAAGAGATAAGATTATGGTTATAGACTCGTAATGGCTTGTTTAGACCTCTCCTTTTCATCTATTTTACTTTAATAAACTTTCTACATGCGTTTCATGACCCTCTTTGCTAATAACTGCGATTGCCTTTTTATCCTACCTTTTTCACCCCCACGAACTGATGTAGTAATCATCATCTCTTTTAAGGAACATCTCAAGAATTCCACACAAAATATCTATATCAAAAAGCCATGGCCTCATATATGTAGATAAAAAAATGTTAGTGAAAAGAATCAAATAATTTTTCATTATATTGGTGGGACCCGGGAAGACGTGCTTCCACTGAGACATCTCACAACTTGACCATCTTATGGTTATGGGGGTTGGCTTCTGGCCCCACAAGACAAAAGTTTAACCGGCATACCACATGTTCAAGTAGGTAGTGCTTCATCTCTAATTATTCTTTTCTCTTTTATTTATGTCAGTATTGAATATTATATAGTTGGGGATAATTGTTTAATTGCTCATAAGTGCCAAGACAATGTCGTATTCGATAAGATCTGAAAAATACGTGGGGAAGAAATTTGACTTTAGGCATAACTTTGTTCTTGTTGATATTTTAGCATCTTAGGGCCTGAGCCCATGAAGCATCTAGATCTGTTAAATTCATTTAATATGGGCTTCACTATGTGAAAGTTAAGTTTTTTTTTTTTTTTTTTTTAATTATATGTTAGGTATTATTTAGATTTAGGACGCGAACAAGATCTCGATTTTGAATATTGAGACTTTTTTTCCTTTCGTGCGCAACAGCGCGAGTAAGCATTTTCTCAAAATCTATAACTCACGTCTCCTACTATAAAGTTTCCCCTGTTCAAATGATTTAGAATATCTATTTAATGTGATTGAAAATAATATTGACATACAATTGCAACTTATTCATAAAAAAATAAGAGATTAGATTTTAAATAACATTAAGTAGTGTCATAGTGAGGAAAATTAAATTTAATACACCTACAATAGAATAGTTAATTACTTCTCTTCGTCCACGAAATTCGTTCACGAACTTTAGTGACATTGGTTTTAATAAATTGTAATGAATGTAAAGTTAGTGAAAAAATAACCCATAATTGTAAGATGTATTAGTAAATAATGAGTAAATTAATGTTAAGTAGAATTAAAAAGGTGGATCATAACATGTTTTTTTTGTAAAAAATTGGGTATTATAGGAGAAAAGTTAGGAGGGTTATGTGGGGTTCATGTCTATAAGAGGAAAGTAAATGTTTTTAGTGGACGGTACAAATAAAAAATAAGTAAATGAATTTTGTGGACGAAACAGTATTCTTTTAAGATCGAACTATTTTTGTAAATTCTAGACCTCAGGTTTGCGCAACAATATTTCCTTACATGGCAGGTGTGTTTCCTCTGAGTATGTGCGAGTGTGTATTTTGTTTTGTTTTGTTTATGAGTTCAAGTTCTTCATCTCTTTCTTGATCACAAGAACTAAGACTATACGTTATTTAGGAAAAAGAATTGATTTTTAAATCTTGTTGGCTAATTCTGATGTTTCAAGCTCGTTTTCTCTTGGTAAAAGAATGATAATGTGACGACGTACGGCCAAAGTGTGATGAGATTAAGTTTTTGGCACTGTCGCGTTTCAAAATGGCTTCTTTTTTTAGTTGAAGAAGAAGGGTTAAAAAAAATTAATAATAATATACGTATTTTAATTAGATTATGGGACTATAAAGAGAAAAAAAATACAGCTATGAGAAGATTGTTGTACAGATTATAGGTAGCTGGGATTATTGTTTTTGTAGAAGCCAGGCCTACCAAATCTGTAATATAGTGCAGGTAATGATCAAGCATGGTCGCTAAAAAATTATGCAAAGACTTTACATTTTGGTGGGATTGAGAAACAGATAAAAGTAAAACCCCACTATAAATACTTACAAAAATTTAAGCCCAATAACTTACGAGCCCAAAAAAGCCACATTTCCCCATTACTTTGGGCTGCACATTCACCATGTCTAACTAAAGTAAAAGAGCAAACGGAAACCCAAAACTCCAATGATTTTTTGTTGAATCCTAAATGGCGTTGCTATTTCCACACATATGCGGAACTTCGTAAGATAGCAAGAATGACACGCACAAATCGAGAAATGATCTTTAAATATATTTATTCTTCAACTATTTATGTGTTTGCATGTTACTCACTTGCTACCACAGACTACTCACCCTCTACTGTAATTTGGATAAAATTGTTTGGGATGTCACTCCCGTACGGCGCCGCCACGCCGTAGGGCCGCATGTAGTGCAGCTCCGATGCACGATAGCGCGGATCGCGAACACCGACTTTGATCTCGAGCCTGTCCTGAGGCCTCCGAGAAGGGCGCCTGAGCTCGAGATCCTGCTCCGCGACACTCCCCAGCGCGTCCGTCGACGATGTTGCGGAGGGGCAGCTTTGCGGAGCCCACGAGCGGCTTGGTTCTCTCGGCAGCGTCAGCATGGATGACGCCTCGATGTGGGAATTCAAGGGGATGATATGCTTGTCTCCCCAGTAGGGGGAAGTTTCGCTGGCGCTGTCAGCGCCATGTGTGGAGCACTTCTTCTGCAGGTCGAGCCAGGTAGGGGTTGAGCAATTCATAATTGCAAATTGGATCAAACTAAATAAGATAATTAACCTTGAATAATATTCATGTTATTATTATTACAAATTGGATCAAATTAAATATAATTAAACAATATAAATTGTATTTTGGTCTTCTTCCCAATAGAGCATTGTTTATGTCTCTGACTATCTTTCTCTCTTAATCAAAAGAGTTCATCAAAAACAATTTCTTACTCATCTTTCATCAAGACCATCACACAAACACACAGCTAAATCACCACCTGTGTGAATTTGATGGCATGGAGCTATGAAACTAGATTTTTCGAGAGACGACACCAGAGTGTAGTACATCTCAATCAGAACAAGTGATTTATTGATTTTTGTTACCAACATCGTCATTTTCATCATAAATGATGGGTCGTTAAAGTGGAGTGGTCAATTGGATCAAAGAATTGAGAAGCAAAATCAAAAATTACACAAACCTTTCTAGATTAGTATAATCCTAAAAAAAGAAGATATTTAGGTGAAAATTTTAATTAGCTAATAATGGTCAATGTGTTGTCAAGATCTTAGTCATTATCGGTTTGACATGTCTCAAATTATAAAATGAATTTGTCGTTATTTCAATCAATATAAATAATGATTTTAAATCAACAAGAACAAGACTTGATAAACCATTACTTATAACACCGAATTTAATATCTTCAATAATGATTTTAAATCAACAAGAACAAGACTTGATAAACCATTACTTATAACACCGAATTTAATATCTTCCATATATTTTCATGAGATTGGGGTGTGAGAGCTCAGAAGAAAGATTCTCAAACAAGAATTCAACATCATGATTAATGATTGTGGTAAATTGTCTGTATGGTCCCAAAGGTTATAAAGTTGACCTGATTTATGTAGTAAATCAACACGACGACTATCATGTTTAAGCTTAAATGTTAGATTAGCCTGAAGAGTCCCAACCTAAATTAGGTAGAGCAAAAAGGTGAGGCTTAAAAATCAATGCAGATTAATTGCAAAAAGCACTATTTGCATTAGGTAATGACGGACATTAAGTGATAATATGGAGGTTGGGAAATGTTTGTGTGAGACAACAAATGATTGGTCTATAAGAACAATAAGGCAAGTGATAGTATAAGTTTTTACAGCGTTAATGCCTGCGATGCTGGCTTCTTATATTTAAATTAAGTTGTTCATTTTTTGTATGTTAAGATTCTATTTATTATGTGTAGTGTATTATTGTTGTTATTTTTATTATGTGTAGTGTATTGTTGTAATAACGTTGTTCATTAATTATGCAATTTTAATATTAAGACGTTATTTATTATCTGTAGTGTATTTTAGTATTAATAATATATAATCAATCATTTTCTATCTTGATTCCATTTTTCCGTCCAATAGCATTTTAGATCTTCTATGATTTTCAAAATTTTAACTCTTACATATCTAAACACATATATGAAAACAATTGTACCTGGAGACGGAACACCAACTATAATTTTGTTTTTATCACATTTTCTAAAGTATATACTTCCCCTATTCTTGATATTTGTTCATTTAATTCAGTTTCAGTATGTCCACAAAATTCGTTCACTTTCTTTTTATAGATATGGACCTCACTTAAAAGTCAACAATTTTATCCATACTCAATTCACTTATTTAAAAAAAAATCACTAATGTCCCATATTTTTTACTCACATAACAATTTTATTAGATGGATCTTATTCTCCATTCACTTTATACTCATTGTATTTATTAAAGTTTGTACCATAAAAACTAAGAATATATATGGTGGAGAAAATGAGTAAAAGATAAAATACACTCAAACAATCTATAAAACAATTCTCGTGGGTCTGGATATAACTTTATTTTTTGAATATCAAGGCCTATCGCTGTAAGCCTGTAAATAGCTACCTACTTATATATACACTTGGAAAATTTTATTTAAAATTTCAAATAAAGGCTAATGATACTAAAATCAATCACTGTCCTTTCATATTAAAACTTTTACTGACAAAAATAAATATGTTTGACATATATATTAATTACCAATTATATTTTAATTCATTTATACTCACTCAAAGCTTATTCTCAATTAGGGATGACAATGGATCGGATATTGTTAGGTCCAGATTTAAATTCATAATTTTTTGCTTGGATCCGAATCCGGTCCAGATTCATTGGGTCCAAAAAAATTAGATCCAGATCTAGATCCATATGATCCAAGATCTAGACTCGGATCCACATGTTTTCTCTTTTAAAATAAATCATAGATCAGATATATTTCACAGTAACACCATAATAATAATAATCTAAATACATATAACAATATAATAATTATTTAGATATTCTACAATCATCACTATACAAGAAGATGTTAGTTACAAATTTACTTTTGCTTTCATGACATCAAATAATATTGCAATAGTAATAGAAGAAATAGCACATATATCTTAGCAAATAGACCACTCATATACAAAGTTTCCTCAAATAAAAGGCATACGTTTATAATATTATTGACATACTATCCAATTTCGTAACCTAATTTATCCAACTTTGACTATAAAGAAAAATAATATAATACACTTATAAATATAAATTATGTATACATATATATTATATGGATCCATGGATCGGATCTGAATCTCAGAAATCGAGATCAAGATCAAGATTCGGATTTTAAAAGAATGGTCCGGATCCGATCCAGACCCATTGGATCATATTTTTTGAAGATCCAGATCCTGAAAAATGGATCTGGATCTACGGATCTGGACCGGATCCGAGATCCACTACCATCCATATTCTCAATTTCACTATCCGACATGTACATTGTCCAACTATATTTTATTGTACCAAGCAAATAGGATTTAGGAATTTCTTTTTGGATTGTTTACCTTATTTGATTGGGTTGGATATATCAAATTAATCCAGCCTAACTCAATATTTATTTTTAATGATTAATATTTAAGGAAAACTCAAAGTTTGGAATTATTTTAATTATTTGGATTGTTTTCAATTGATTTTAATCCCGCTAATATATATAGGAAATAAAGAATCAATAAATTAAAATTATCTTATTATATATTTATGTATATCTATATATCCCATAAACCAATGTTATTTTTTGTGTTATAGTGATGAGAAATTTCTCCAACTGAACTTTTGAGCCACTTCCGTAGGCATATTATATTTTTTACTTTAAATTATTGTTTGGTTCTATGATAAATAATCATGTCGTTGGGGACCAAATTACTAAGCATCAACTAAATATTAGTGCTTTTACATGGACTGTTATATTATTAAAGAATCACCATGGACAGAGAAAATAAAGAAGCCCACCCGCCCGACATCCCGTCTGCAACTGAGCTGGGCTTTATATTTAACAGTCCGGTTCGGAGTCAAGTGCAGCCCGATAACCCTGCATCTCTATATAAATTTAAGTAATTGCACTCATACTATCTCAATCGCCGATAAACCCTAATTCCCATACTACCTCAAGCGCCGATAAACCCTAAAGAGCATAAACCCTAATTACCTCAAGCGCCGAAGTAGAATGGTTGCAACAACACCAACCAGAGGAGGTACACTACTATTCTACACGTTTTGTGTGTAGAGTGATTACATAAATTGAAAACAATTTAATCTTTTTGCAGGGCGCGGCGGCTTTAGGGGCGGCCGAGGAGATGGCGGCGGTAGAAGTGGTGGACGAGGTGGATTCGGAGGGAGAAGCGGAGGCAGAGGCGGCGACTTCGGCGGCAGAAGTAGCGGAATGAAACGAGGCGGCGGCAGAGGCGCCGGCGGTAGAGGTGGACGAGGCGGCAGAGGTGGAAGAGGAGGACCAGGAATGAAGGGAGGAAGTAAAGTTGTGGTTGAGCCACATAGACACGACGGTGTTTTCATTGCCAAGGGGAAGGAAGACGCTCTTTGCACGAAAAATCTGGTGCCTGGTGAAGCCGTTTACAACGAGAAGAGGGTTTCTGTTCAGGTATAGTCTCGATTCGGTTGTATTGCTATTTTAAACTATTTAATCCGATCAATTTGTTATTTGTTTGGTTTAATTTTACATAAATGACGTTACTGTTTAACAGAATGAAGATGGAACTAAGGTTGAATACAGAGTTTGGAATCCTTTCCGTTCGAAGTTGGCTGCTGCAATTCTCGGTGGAGTTGACAACATTTGGATTGTGAGTTTATTAATAATGTAACTTTTTCAATGTTAATTGGATTCTAGTATACATCATTTCTTATTGGATGTTTGTTTTTGGTTGGATTAAGAAACCTGGTGCACGTGTTCTTTATCTTGGTGCTGCTTCTGGAACAACCGTTTCTCACGTTTCTGACATTGTTGGCCCTGTGAGTAATTTTCCCTTGTGCAGTTGTGTATTTTTCTTTCATTTGTGTAGCTTTATGAAGTTTGATATTGTGTTTGTTTTGGTAGGAGGGTGTGGTTTATGCTGTTGAGTTTTCACACAGAAGTGGTAGAGACTTAGTGAATATGGCTAAGAAACGAACGAATGTTATCCCGATCATTGAGGATGCAAGGCATCCTGCTAAGTATAGAATGCTTGTTGGCATGGTTGATGTCATTTTCTCTGATGTAGCTCAGCCTGACCAGGTTTGCTTTCTCTGTGTTGCTTCTCTGATCTGTTATCTATTAGGTGCTTCTCTGATCTGTTATCTATTAGGTATGCCTCGTGCCTAGTGATAATTGGTACTGTTTTCATATTACAATTCTACTTTTCTTTTGTTTCAAGATATTATCATTTTCTCTTTAGTCGTACTTTTGTATTTTTATGGTGTTATATATATATATATATATATATATATATATGTGTGTGTGTGTGTGTGTGTGTGTGTGTGTGTGTGTGTGTAGTTGTTTCTAACGTTTTCACTTATATATTATTTTCATATTTTCCTTTTTTGTTCAAGTTGGTTTCATTCTTGTTATGTTTCCGTCAATTGTTGTGAGCAGAGGATGAGTTACTCGGATTCCCCTTCAAGACCTCTTGGATGATGTAAAACCGAGCTTCTGATGCATTTTTGAATTTCATATTTTTTTTTGGTTTTTTCCTTATAGAGTTTGGTTGAGGATTGCGATTATATTTTTTCTTTTGTTTTTGAGTTTTTTGGGTTAACCCAACCTGTCTCTTTTTTTTTTCTTCCTTTTGATAGTATGTTCTAGTAGTTTCTTTATTTTGAAGCAGTCTGAATATAAATCTTCTTATATCAATGACCTTGATTGCTTCTGTTGGAAAGTGCTCCATGGATATATGCCCCTTTCAAAGTGAGTTCATCTATATGCCTTCATCTGTGTGTGGCACTGGCAGCATATCTGGGAATATATTTACTAGCAACTTTTATATACTCGAGGTCTTTTGAGCTTTAGAAGCGTGTTGGATGTCGCTTTGCAATTTTGTTTGATTTCTTCATCCCCTACAGGCAAGAATATTGGCCCTAAATGCATCATATTTCCTAAAAGCTGGTGGTCACTTTGTCATATCTATCAAGGTTTGTATTGCTTATTCCTTAGACCAAGTAAAGATAACTTGGCTCAATATTGTTTCCGACGATTGCAATTTATCGGTGGCTAATGCATAATAATAAATACATTTCATCTCTTCAGGCTAACTGCATAGATTCGACTGTTCCCGCTGAGGCTGTCTTTGCCCAAGAAGTAAAGAAATTGCAGGCTGAACAATTCAAACCAGCGGAGCAGGTCACTCTGGAACCTTTTGAGCGAGATCATGCTTGTGTGGTCGGAGCTTATCGCCTCCCCAAAAAACAGAAGGCCGGAGCTTAAATTTGTTATGTTCTAGTCGTAGGGTTTGCATTGCCTATCAAACTTGTTACTTACATCTCTCCTCTCCTATGTCAAAATACTTCGATTCCCTTGAATTTGGTCTTTATAAATCTATTATCGGTTTTGTTAGTAAATTGGTAATTCTGCAGCAGTAAATTTGTTTTTGAATGTTGCCTTACCTTTATATTTTGATTATCCTTCGTCTCATTATCGTTTTCTTATTTCCTGCCATTTTCGCTATTGAAGTATTCAAAACTGTATAACCTCTTTGTCAGCGTAATCTCAGTTTTCTTATCACTGTTACTTGACAAACATTCGTGCTTAATAATAAGGTTGTTTTAGGTTTCTTCCTTTGTTTAGGGGATAAATACTAAAATACGAAGTATGAAGCTCAAGGTTTGTCCACTTCTTTTCTATTACTGCTGCAACGTGTTTTCGCTTCCATCCATCATTACACAATCACAAAACGAATGTAACTAAATGTTATATTTCAAAGTTGGCTTTTCAGCTATTGTTGTGAACTTGGGTCTGGAATCTGGAAGTACTCCGTATCGCTGTGCAAAGTTTCGCCCAGAAATATGTAAGGTTAGCCCTTTCACATTTTGGTATGAATGATGTTTTCCTCGTTGTTCTAAAAGGGGAAGTTCTTCTCTCGGGAGCTCCACACCCAACTCCATGAGAATATGAAAGATAAATTACGGTGATTCAGCGATTAAGAAATTATGAGGATTTTTCTACTGCCCACAAATAGTCATTCTAAAGAGGGTGTAACTCTACACTATGGCTGTTAGAATTCGATCCTTAATCTTGGTCCAAGCCTCGATCCTTAATCTTGGTCCAAATCTACTAACGCCAACGATGTTTTCCTCGTTTGAGGATGATAAGGAGAATTACAAAATTTAAAACACATGTTTTATTCTTCTTTTCTAATTATACTCTTATTAAGAAAAAAGAAAAGAAAAGTTCATTTATCTTCTGCAAGTCTTGATGAATGATGCATATAATACTGTCATCCGAATCAAGTATGCTCGACCTAGCTATTGAAATATGCCCCATTATCTCAACCTTCCGTAGCGTTTGCCTTACTCATAGCTATTCACAATTTTTGTTAGTATTGTTTCATGGAGAATTCTTCAAATTTTAATTATGATAACCAAAATATATGAATAGTAAAATTTTCGGTCCAATATTAGTTTTGCACTCGAAATATAATATACATTGGTATTTTATTTATTTTTTGTTTCGATTATTGATAACAAATGGATATGACATCATATCATATTCAATAAATCAAATCGAATTGGAAAGCCACAAATAAAAAGTCTTATATTGCTTGGGTACTAGAAAGTAGGGAAACCAATTTATATATGGACCCTATTATCATTATAGCCCTGCCTTGTACTGTCATTTTAGTAAATGAGTAAGATTTAAGCATACAATAATATACTTTTCATTTAATTTTTAAAAATCACTAACTTAACGTTGGATATCTAAAATAATATCTATTACAATAATACGATTTACATAATAATAGATCAAAGTAGAATAAAACGACTTATAATATAATTTTACTATTATTGACCGGTTTGCGCGTATATGCAGAAATATTTCTCAAAAGTTCATTCAAATTTAAACGACTAGGCTCATGAAATGTTTGTTCTCTCTTAGAAAGAATTTTTTCGTAAAATCTCGTCATACATCCGACTATTGTAGGAGCAACATATTTAATATGTGCACCAAATCGGTATATCAATCTTATAAAAGAAGTTAATTAGTTTAATTATGAGTAAGGGCCAAGGCGAGGGAATTGAATAATTTGACGCATCGCTTACCTACCACACAGTGAGTGGGAATGCATTTCAGTCTCTTTATATATTCCTTCGAAAGTACTTTAACACATTTTAATTTATCCAAAGAGAATATTAAACAAAATACTTTCTAACTGAATAATTTGTCACGCCATTTGAATGTGTTGTAACTTGTAAGCTAACTCTAAAAAATAGTTACGATTCTTAATTATTTCTAAAGCCTTGTTGTTGGTTACTTTAAACCAAACATCAAATTAAATAAATTACACTAAACCTCCAACATATATACATACCAACAAGTCCTAGAATGTATATTCTGTCATTTAACCGTTTCAAGTATTTAACGGTCTTCAGTGGATAAGTTGAATTTTCTAATCATAATTTACTAGCGTCAATAAATATTTTGTGTAATGTTATGACATCATCCAGTAGTATATGATTACAAACTATTTATAGGGTTAATTATGATATCGTGTCTGCAATCAGTCACGGCACTCTTCTTATAATTATTCGGTTGACACGTGGTATGAGATGAAATAATCTAACGGCTGATAACTTGTTCGATTTTCGGCGGTACTCAGTCAGTTGAAGAAATCAGCTGCTCGGCGCGTAGGGTAGCGAGTCAAAGTTTAACCGTCTGTAGCCGGTGGATGTACGGATGAATTAATGCTGTAACATGTAGGAAATTTGAGAATCAATTTTTTTACCATTAAAACGAAGATAACATGACAAAAAGTTAAGAGTCAATTTCTTTAATAGTAGTTTTTTTTTTAAATGGTGAAATTAATATCATTATAGATATTTTATGTAAATCAATTTTTGAAGATAAAAATTGGTTTCTAGTTTTTTTCAGATCCCATAACAATCTCTTTTTTTGTCATTTCTACCTTTTATATAATAGTGATATCCATGTAAACGTTATTATAGAATATGATTAGAGAGAAATATAAAAAGAAATAAGTAAATTTTTTAAAGATATGCGTAATCAGAAATTGGAAGCCAACTTTATCTCTAAAGGTACATTTGTAACGCCATTGTATGACAGGTATTTCTTATTAAAATAAATGAGCAGTTTTAATTTTCTTCGCATTTTTCTATTTGCTATATTATGATTGAATAATATTAGCATCGTTGTTATATATTCTTCAAATTTATGACCTTTAATATATTTGGGTTAATTGTTTTATTGTATTTATCTGTATAAATTTACTTGATTTTGATTTGTTATAATTTCCAGTAATTTTTTTATGTAATTATCATAGGATGTTAGGAGTGTAAGTAATGACATATTTTGTAGGAATAGGGTATATTGATTTCATCTTGGTGAGGCTGTGCTCATAATAAAAGACATTGATTGAGTGTGTGTGTGTGTTTACTAGTGGTAGAGTGGTTAACGCCTCGGGTCATGGTCTCGAGTTCACCGCGACGCATCAAGCTTTTAAAATTTCGTAAATTGACCAAAGACATTGATTGAGGCTTTGGATTTTATTGATTGTGACGAGCTGGTTTATGTTGCACGAGGAGAAATAATCAATATTGCGGAATTAATTCTATATGCATAATACATACCAACATAATTTCATTTTGCACAGTTGAATTGGAAAGAAAGCTCTCACTCATGAAATCCATACGTAGAAGTTGCTTAATAATATCTATCAATATATAATACGACTAGTTAATATTATATTTCACTACGCATTCGTATCATCTCATTTATCTGTAGTCCTATGTGGCATTACAAAAATTTTAGATTTCTAATTTTCTAAATTCTCGAGTTTATGTCTTCCTAATTTTAGATTTTATTTCTAATGATTATCAAACAATGCGTACCTTAATTATAAAAATGAATGCATTTAGTTATAATTTGCCTTTTCTATATGCACTTGTATAATATCCTATTTATTCAAACGTTCTCTATTATATTATACCATCATAATATATTGTTAATTGTATTATTGTAGATATATAGAGAATGGTAGTTGTCAAAAGTATTAGTCACATTTTAGTTACTTAATTATACATAGACTTTACTATAAAGGGTATTTACTTTACATGATTAGGTTGGATAACTCAATCAAGTGTTTACTTTTAAGGATTAATATTTGAGGATATCTCATAGCCTGATATTATTTTAATCATTTAAATTGTTCTCCATTAATTTCAATTCAACCAATATATGTATGATTGAAATAATCCTCCAAATAAAGAGAGAGTTATTTATTCCAATTTTAATCATTCACTAATCATTTTTAGTAAACAAAAGATTGATAGATAAAAATTATCTTATCACACATTTAATCCATCAAATACTCAATCCTTCAAAATGTTAATCATGAAAAGTAAACACTCCCTTAAAAATTATGATTGCACTAAAAATAACATTAACTTCTAACTTTGTTTTGAAATTCTACTTATTGCATTTAAAGTGATACATCATCGTAGATATTCGCGATCCAATTATTGAAAATGGTTCTCATTATTCTTACGTTTGTTTGATAAAAAAAGTTTTTACCATAATTCATTACTCTCTCTCTATATATATATACACTTTTTTTGTTTACATTAATTTTTCAATGATTTATAACTGAAGATGCAATTCGATCAGTCAGTTCCTAGCCGTTTCAATTGAATGACAAGTTTATACTTATTAAGATTCCCTTTTAAAGAAAGTGGTGTGTGAGGAAGATAGCACAAGTTTAATTACCACTTGAAATTAAGACCACAAACTTACACATAAGTTTTTGAGGATAAGATTCTGATTGTTATACAAGTATCATTGCTGCTCGAATACAAATTAATAGGCAGATTTAATTCTTGTACGGAAACTTTCCCACACACGAGATGATCATGAGTGTATGAGAGAATATATAACCTACATGATAATTGATATGATGGGGAAATTCTATAGAAAATATAGGTGTACTACATATTCTCTCACATGATAATATTTTATTAATATAATATTATCATGTGAGATAATATGTAGTACACCTATATATTCTATGGAAGTTCTCATAATGGGATAGTCCATCGATTTTGCGTGCACATTAAAAAGACGAGTTTACACCTCACATCGACACAAATTGGATTAAAGTATGCATTTTGATCTAATAGCACTATAGTTTAAATCAATTCCTACCAATATCTCCATTAAAACATTAAGAAAATGAATTCCTTAACTGATGATCACTAATAAAAGTATAAACTATTGCTAAAAAATATAGTCGCACATAGCGTTAATACTTTACTCTAAATTAATTGGAAGATGTTCACTTACCTTTATTTCGTAAAAGACACCAATTTCTTTCCCCTTATCTCTCGTTGTTTTCTAAAGTACTTATATTTGCTTAGTTGAAATAGGATGATGATTAAACATTCAGCTAAATGATAAAGATATACAAATTATCTCCAACTATGTTTTCTTCAAAATACCAAGCAGATGAGATTCAGGAATTTCTTTTCATGTATATCGATCTATCCCCATAAACCATTGTTATCTTTTCTTTTCTTTTTGGTATCACGAACCCGCACCGCCACCTTAGGTGCGCCTTGGGTAAATCCCGTTCCCTCGCAATAGCCGCAAACCACACATGATAAGTAAACCATACTTGAAAACCAGGGTGTGCACTCAAACCCATAGAGGCGTTGGGTGGGAACTTGACCTGACCTCTCGATTCTGAACCCACCTTAACCATTGTTATCTTTTGTGTTATATTGATGTGGAATTTCTCAAATTGAAACTTTGAGCCACTTCCGTAAGCATATTATATTTTTTCTTTGAAATATTGTTTGGTTATGTAATAAATAATCATGTTCTAGGGGACCAAATTACTAAGCATCAAATGAGGATTAGTGCTTTTACCTGGACCATGATATTCCCTTCGTTTCATTTAAAATATCTCACTTTCATTTTTTTAGTTGTTTCATTATAAATGTCTTATTTCATTTTAGGAAATAATTATTCTTTCAGAAGATATGGGTCATACCCACTTTTTATCATTTTAACTACTTTATAAATTTTGTCATAAATACCCGTACCCAATAAATAAAACACTTTAAATGGGACGAATGAAGTACTATTTAAGAATCACCATGGACAAATAAATAAAAATAATTTTGGTGGAAATAAGTCAATGTCAAATGACAATTCTTTATATTCATTATGCATTAAATCAGTCTCACTATGTACTTTTTGAGCTAAACTAGTTAATTAATGTCAAATAATTCTAGCGAACCTACTGTATATAAGTTGTCTGTATTATCATTTATTTTTCCAGTTCATTATGTATGTGAAACTTTGTCGAATAGTAAGACACTGATTAATGACTGGCACAAAAGTCTACCATAGACTAAAATAATATCTTGTCGATTTTATATTTTACGTTCGTTTAGTGACTGATAATCAATAATAGATATATAACAAAAACTCTTATGATATGTGATACGATATATATTGATAATTCCTTAATGACATTTGAGCTTACGATGTCTGACTTAAGTCCAATTACTGAAAATGAGTCATTATTTGTCAAGTAACAAATGAAGTGTGCAAAAAATGATGCAATAAATGAAAGGATGTGTACGAGAATGTTTTATTTTGTATGAGTGGTTTTTGTAGGGTCCCCAAAAAGAGAGAGTAAATAAATAAATAAATAAAATCCCTTGTTAAAAAATAATTTGCTGTAATTATAGTAAAGATTTTAATACTCATCTCTAGGATCTTTCCATTAATAGAAAATCTCCGAGATTCGCTCAAAAACCGAATATGAAAAAATTAATATCCCCCACATCGTGTGCTAGTCATGAAAAGTTAGGCACTTTTGGCACTAATGACCTTCGGAAACTCTAATGAAATGTAATAATTAGGGATGTCGATATGGGTCGGTTTCACGGGTTGGCGAATAATTGATAAAATTAGAGGGTTATGGTTGAATTTTTATAACCCGAAAAAAATGTCAACCCGAATAGCCCGAACCGAATAACCCGACAACCCGAGTGGGTTAGCCCGAACCCGAGCGGGTTGGCCCGATTAACATCCCTACAACTATACAAGAAATTATAGAAGATGTTCATAGTGTTGTTAAAAGTTACAAAAAATAGTGAATTGACTATTATGGAATATGAACATTCAGATATATTAAAAAAATAATTTAGTTGTGAGAATTATTTTCTAATTTTGATATTGTAATATATTTTAAATAGTATTATATTGAATTAACTTATTAAAATTTTTCTAGATATTAGTTTTAATTCCACTATAATTGTATTATATTATTAGAGATCATTTAGTTACATGGAATGCGGACATTAAAGCATATTAGAAAAAAAGAATTTAATTATGAGCACTATTTTAATTTTTATTGTTTGCTATTCAAAGTTAGTATAATAAGATTAAAAAAGAACTTGTGGAATGTATTATATTTATTTTTCAATTATTTGTTTTTACTCCAACGCTTAATATAAAATATTTGATATATATATATATATATATATATATATATATATATATATATATATATATTTTTTTTTTTTTTTTTTTAAGCTTTACGGCCGATGGGTTAGCCAAACCCGAGAGTTTAGGGTTAGGGTTGAATTTTTCTAACCCGAAAAAATGTCAACCCGAATAGCGAACCGAATAAAATTGACAATCCGAAAAGTTAGCCAACCCGGCGGGTTGGCCCGATTGACATCCTAGTAATAATCATCGTGTGTGTGTGAACATAATTCGTTGAGATTGGCATAAATCTGAGACAACTCCATTTAATATAATTAAGGAACGTCTACAGTTCGCGTCTTACGAAAACACATGAATAATAGACGTGGTATAATCCTATTCTTCAAGTTTTATATTCTTTGTTTTGTTCAGTCGATTATATATATATATATATATATATATATATATATATATGAGAGAGAGAGTTAATGTAAGAACAATTTTATAATAAGAAGTGAGAACAAAAAATAATGAAATCATTATGAAAATTGATGAATCCATTAGAAAATTTAATGAATCCAAAAATTGAATTTTCGCTCCTCATGAAATTCAAACTTAGATGAAAAACTTTGATTTTTGGATTCGATGCCTTCTCAATGGATATATTAACTTTCATATCGAATTCGTTTTGTTCACAACAATTTTCGTAGTTCTCAATTCTAAGTTAAAAATTATTCTTATTTGAACATTAGTGTACATATATATATATGAACTACATCTTTTTACGAACTCTTAAAACTATGCATAAGAAGTGTAAAGATGATGTACAGAATGATATAAAGTTGTGCACAACGAAAACTATTTAAAATTGTTTTGTTGTGCAATATTTTTAGAATATTTTCGTTATGCACAACTTTATAGATTTTGTTCATCGACTTTATACGTCTATACATAGTTTTCAAGTTCTTAAAAAAGATGAGTTCCCATTCGATTATATATATATGTGTGTGTGTGTGTGTGAACCTCCGTAAATCCACTGTGTTTAATAGTTGAGAAAAGAATTTAAATCCATCAACATACACATTAATATCAACAAAGACACTGTGGAAACTATTTCATTGCATCTCATAAACAGAAAATTATGGATTTATGACAGCGATATTTAATTTGATTTTAGATATTTAATTTGATTTGAGTATTCGGAATTATCACTAAATCTCCTCATTGTATGTACTACTCACTCTTTCGCGTGGTATAAATAATATTCCAACAATATATTATAATCTCATAAGTCGTAAAAAGGAATTGAACATCAAGATTCCATAAACAAGAAAAAAAGTGCCTAGAAAGAAAAAGAAATGACACATTTATTCCAAAATTTCCCATCACATCTCTTATTTATCAGAGTCATATATGTTTGTAGGGGTACGTAGAAATGTATTGACAAAAAAATAGAGTAAGATAAAATTGAGACAAAAGTTAGAATCTCTCTGCAAGAAAAAGAAACAGAATATGATAAAATCGATGCAAGAATTAGATTATTTTTCTGCAAGACAAAATTGCTCAGTTATTATAGCGCACGCGATTCCATAACTTTTGTCTCCAAGATACAATGTTTTTGATTGAATGCGAGTAATTGCACTACTAATCATATACGATGCGAAATGCAAAGTGTGCCTATAGAGCACCCAATGATACATGCTCGTGCTCGGTATCATAGACATTTGTGTTAGCTATAAAATATATAATTAAAAATCCACTATGATGCACCATAGTTGGAGTATACTTGATTACTCCATGTTGGTGTGAACTCATTTATATATAGTTTAGTATAATATTTTTTTCAATGTGGAGTACTTCGATTTCCCAACTATACGAACATTTTCCAACAATATTTTTTAAAAAATAGTGAGGCTATTGAGTGATTAGTCTAAATTGCATTATTATTTTATTAAACTGCTGATGGGATTAGATACAAACTTCAAAATTGGAATGAAAATATATAATAAGTTATTCAGATCAGGTAAATGCTTAATTGCTGACTTGTTGTCACGTTGAGCATGCTTTAATTTGTCACTTACCGAGATTTCAAGAATAAGCAGTTAGATAATTAAGGGTCCATTTTCTTTTTTCTTTGCTTCTTAATTAATTTTCCCCCTTGTAAACAGAATAGATGACAAAAAAATTAGAAAAAAATGAGGATTGATTGCTGGAAGTTGTGTTCCATCATTCGTCGTTAAGGTGGGCATCCCTAACTTCACCCCAAAAGCGCGCTCAAAGGGGAAGGTTTGGACCCACCTTATATCTAGGCGAGATAAGCTTCCGGACGATGTGGACGATCATTCCCACCCCATAAGACCCGATCGCCTCATCGGCGATCCGCGAACCCTATGAGACACCGACCCAACGGAAGGTCGGCTCTGATACCAAATGATAAGGTGGGCACCCCTAACTTCACCCCAAAAGCGCGCTCAAAGGGGAAGGTTTGGACACAGCCTTATATATAGCCCAAGATAAGCTTCCGCGGATGATGTGGGACGCATCACGTGCGGGGAGTGTACGAGCGCGCATTAGGCCATGCGTTTCCAGCATGCTTTAAAATCGAAACTCATATGCATTTTTGTGTTTAATTATATGCATATTTGTGTTCATTTATATGCATAAGTCTATTCAACTATATGTATTGTTTGTTTTCTGTTCACACAGCAAATCAAATTACTAATATATCATTATTTTACCAAAATTAATGAAAAAAATCTAAATAAATCGAAAAAATCTCCACCATAGGATCTATGAGATGAGTTGATGAGATTGAGTACTACATACTACCAAAGGCTCGAGTACTATATATATATATATATATATATATATATATATATGAAGTGGATCAAATGAAAACTCACTACAAGAAATTAAGGTTTTCAGCCACACATGGATGCGTGACTAAAACTATATTTATATGTGAATATAGATGTTTACCCACACATAATTTAAATGTCAACAAGTGTCACGCAATCCATGTAAAGAAAGAGTTTTACATACACATATATATATGTGTGGTTAAATCATCAAACTTGTACCCACACATATATATCTCACCAAAAGTAGATCTTATGTGAGGATAAATATATTTGTGCTAAAGTATAATGATTAGGTGGAAATGACATGGACGATGACATGTATTATACGTGACAATTTGTATGTGTGGGTAAATGCTAAAATCTATGTGTAGGTAATAATTATTTCTTAATAATTAGATATTGAAATTTTATTATTATTCATAAATAACAATAAACTTAAATATGGGTAAAACATATATACTGTGTGGAGAATAATTTTTTATATCTTTTTTTTATCAAATTTGAAATATAATATAAATATTATTATACCTTATAATTAGTCAAATATGATACAATTTTAACTAATTTAAATTAACATCCATTAAATATAATATCTTCAACACATTAAAATATAATAAGACTATCGTATAAAAATTACTCAATAATATTCAATAAAATCTAAGTACACGATATGAAAATTGCAATTACAAATAACTTAAAATGTTTGAACAAACAACCATCTCATAGATTCAATAGATTCGTATTTTTTCGAACCATCCTCAATAACACAGAATTGGACGTTTGACCCTCCAAAGCACTCTTTGATCCACGTGAAGCACCAGGGCTTTCCCACATCATGCAAGCTACAGACTGGAAAGCAAGAATGAATTAGCGAAGACTAGAAGAACCTAGAATTTCGCATTCTTAAAATCAAAACAAATAATAATCAGCCACTGCAGTTCAAGAAGAACAGAGTGGCACGTATAAGATACACGAAGAAAACTACCTATAAAAAGTAAAACTATCATAAAACCAGTCATAAACTCTTTATGGGATACTTATATGTTTTCCGCATACATGTCCACCTGTGCACGATGCACATAGAGAAACACATCATTAGGATATAATAGATCTCAAAACTTGAGCAGTGAACTAAGACCATACGATAAGTCATTGTCTATTCATAAGAATAGATTGGTGGAGTACATCATAATATCCGTCGTCACACGATCAACCGACACAAAATTGGCTACAAGCTTTGAAGTAAAACAAGGTACTTAGTCAAAGCTATTCATCAACATATATAAATATAGACACACATATATACAAAAAAAAAAAAACTTTTAGAGTTTTATTGATGATGTTATATGATAAAGCAAGAAATCAACTCACATGAAGTATGCCCACTTGGAAAACTCGTCCCCTTCTTTTATGTCGCTATCACCATGACACAAGACGTTACCCCACTGATCATATGCCTATTAATAAGAAACGTGCAATAGTTAAAGAAAAGAGGATAGCAACGAATTGGTTTTTGAAGAGACCTTCACAGTTCTCATAAGTTGCTTTACATATAAATAAGAAAAACAATAAGGCCAAAAATATTTAAATAGGGATTAGAATGGACATATATCTCGTCCGCCAGGAAAGCAACGACCAAAAAAGTTGGGCCTTGGTCGGCCAACTGCATCTTTTATTGCATCTGTGAGGACTCCGGTTACGAGCACAATAAATAAGAGACCTACAGTTAAATCACATTGCTTCGATAATGCAATAAGGATTGCCTCTATCTCCCTCTTCGTTTAAATTTTGTTGTCTAAATTGATAGTCTTATGTTTGCTTAAATAGCCCGAGATCATATGCATAGGGTCATCCAAAGAAATTTATTATACAATAAAAGTTATGTTACCAGAAAAGTTGTACCATTCAAACGTGTAGCTTCTCTCAGGTATTCTGTCGAACAGTCGACGTGCATTCCGAAATGGCCACAACCGCACCAAGCCCGTTCTCTTGTGCGCAGGCGCACGTCTCATGTCGTTCATCTTTGTCTATAGTTTTCATTTTCTGCCCTGAAACCAGTAGAAATGAACTGACTAAAATAGATTAAAGGCCATAATCTTATAAACTTAAAATTATACTACCATCTAGAGATAACATTACCATTTGTTATCATCTTATTCAAGTTAGCAATTCTTCCAGGGACGCATTATGGCACACAAGCAGAAGGCTCTCCAATTTCTTTCGTCTATCGGCTAATACAGAATACTATCGACTAATTAAGAAAAACAGTACAAAAACCATCAGCAGAAGCTACAACAAATTTTATGCTCATAACCAATTACTCAATAATTATTTATGAATTTAAAATGGATGCTTTTAAAATGAGAACATCAACCATATTTTAATATTCAGTTCCTTTAAATCCAAAGCATTTGATTATATCGAACAAACCTAAGCATAACAAGAAATTACTACAGAAAACAATAAATAAGCAATTCTTGATATTTTGAACCTGAAGCTCCATGCCCTTTAACACTGCTATCTGTCGCCGATAAATCGTTGATGTTGCAAGATCGTACACTGGACATCTGAGAAGAAAGTGGTAAAAAAATAGACATAATACGAATGTTAATTCATTTTCACCACCATGAAACATCTTCTTCTCGACGGTGCGCGACCGCCTACATCGGGTCCCATATCAGCACCCTATTAATTGTCCTTCAGCTCGTCGGTAAAATCTTTGATATGACCATGTGGGTATTGCTTTGAGATGAGAAGGGAATGAGAAAAGAAAACCGCTATCAATTTGGACGAGGGAATTGAAAAGGTGACTGAATAAATTACCGCTCGATTTTTGGAGGGTTCGATTTTGCTTTGAGATTGAAAAAATAAATGAAGAAACATGCCGCTCAATTTTTTTAGGGTGTTTTTGTGTGCGGGAACGTGAAAAATTTTGTACACAGTAATTTGTTTTCAACTTTTTAGTTTTTATCTATTTATTGTTAGTGCAAAATAATTGATTATTTTTATACTTTAAGATTATTGGTTCCTGGCAACATAAACTTTTTAACTATACATATATATAATCTTGTTTAGTTAATTTAATATATTAATTATCAGTCGCACATTGGTGATCGTTAATTATGTTTGACTAATATTCTGTATTAATTTTTCACATCAGATTATTTAAAAAAATAAAACAAAATAATGAAATCAACAAAAACAATGCTACTAAAACATTTTTCACACTTAATAAATATTTTTTTGGTCAATTAAATATGAAAATATAAAAATTGCATCACGATAAACTCGAATCCGAGATCTTTGAACACTTAATAAATGTTAATAACTAGCAATGAAGTGAGTCATTAACCACACATATATAACCTTTAATTATGTGTGGCTAATAATATTTAATAACTTCCACGTAAGCATATAAAAAATTTAAAGATTATATATAAAATAAGAAATATAAAAAATAAATACGAATAAATTTTTTAACCATACATAGTAAATGTAGCTAATTACTTAAAATTGTTTATTAGATTTACCTACACATATTTAGCTATGTGTGGGTAAACTGCCACACATTATTATGTGCGGTAAATTATGTGCGGCTAAAACTTCAATTTCTTGTAGTGACTACAACTTTTTTTAGAACTAAGAACTAATGTGGTCCATTCATTTTTATAATCTAACGGTCAAGATTAATTATAAATCCTCATATTTTAATGATAACCGTTTAGACCTAAAATCAAGGGATTTTATATATTGATTTTCGTAATTATTCTCATATGTACAATTACTATGATTACATGCACAACACCATGAATTACATGAACATAACAATGAATTGGAATGTATAGCATGCACAAGAACTACGATTACATGAACAACAATATGAATTATATGAACAACGAAGAATAGAATGCGAAATATCCAAATAGAGAAAATTTATAGATTTGATTATTTTTATCATTAAATAATTATGAGTCGTCCGATCTTATTTAATCTAATGGTGGTTATTGGTTCTTAGTTCTTATTTAAGATGTGATTCTCTCTATAACCAACCTCATATATATATATATATATATATATATGTGTGTGTGTGTGTGTGTGTGTGTGTGTGTGTGTGTGTGGGTGGGTGTGGGTATGGGTGTGGGTGTGGGGGATAGTTATTGTAAAAACATCACTTAAAGTATAAAAACTCATGAAATCATTTGAATTCACTGTGAAAGTATTTGAATTCGCCGTGAAAATATCTGAATTTTTAAAAAATAAAATTTCGCTCATAATGAGATTCGAACCCAGGTGTTTGAAATCATCAAACAAATTGATGAATCCACCACAAATATTCACAAATCAATGGTTGTAAGTGGTTCCTAATTTATATTTTAAGCTTGGTTTGTATTTGATCTAATTCATATGTATGTATGTATGTATGTATGTATGTATGTCAAAGAGTAGTGATGTGCCGCTCACCTATAGTGGATATTGTTCACGCTTAGGTCACAATAACATTATTCTTTTTTGTTTTATATATTTATTTTGATTCTAATACCAACAAAATTATTATTAACATAATTATTTTTATAAATTATATAAAAATTAATGCTCGATTTGTTCGTATTCACTCTAACATCAAATAATGAATAAAATAAACAAATAGAACATTGGCATTCTTTAATGTAATTTTATTGACATTCTTTAATGTAATTTTATTAAATTCAATGATGTGATAACAATTTTTAAAGTATTAGAATCAAAATAAATATCTAAAACAAAAAGAACAATGTTAATGTGGCATAAACGTGAGTGATGCTCACGAAAAGAATTCATGGAAAATGACTGGGTATATATATATATATATATAGGGGATGGTTATAGTGAGAAAAGTATTAAGTGTGAGAAATAGGAATAAATCTCAAGCATGTATTGCAATATAATCAATGGATCAGATATGTGCATAAAAATAGAATTAAATAAAACTGAATGTACTGATTATTGCTGTAAAAAATCGAGAAGGGTAAATTTGAGACAACAAAAAAATTTACGCAGAGAAGATATGGAAATCAGCCTCTAGCCCATGAAAATAGGGGATAATTATCAGTGAGATTCATTGGGGAGAGCAATGCAATAAACACAACATTTAATTGAATCTATCATTTCCCCTCCCCCCATTCTATCGTTTCTGAAAAAAAAATTAAAGTTTTGTAATTGCTGCAACCGATTCATTTCGTATATCACCACACGATTGAAGAAGAAGAACCCTAAAATTATCAAATCTATACGGAGAATCCTAACATCTCTGTCGCAAACGCTCTAAAATGGTGAACGAAGATCGACGACAGCGCAAGGGAAAAGCAGTAGAAAGGGTATGGTTAGTTGTTCTTTCATAAATTAGCTATACTTGTAAATCTGTATTGAATGGGTTTGTGTTTTGTTTTCTTACACATTGTCTTATTTGTATTGCATAATATATTTATTTTGTAGCAATTGTATGTTATCTGCAAAAAAATGAAAAAGGTATTGTAATTGTGAGTTATCTGCCAAAAATCTAAAAAGTATCTGCAATAATATGCTGTCAAAAAATAACATGATGTGTTTATTGCACATTGCAAAATTTGTATTGCATAAATATAGGATTCTGTAGCATTTATGTAATTGTATATCTTGGCTACTGTTTTCATTTTTGTTACTGTTTTGTCATGAGATGTTTATTCACCATCTGCTGTGCTTAATATAATAAGGTCTCTGTGTTTTGAGTTTTTACATTTGTTATTGCATATTTGGATTAACATGTGTTGCATATGTATTAATAATTACAAAATCAATTAATTTATGCCATACATGTGTTGTCTGTGTTTGTTGCACATTTTAGTATTTGTATTGCATATAATATACAGTATATTGCATACATGTAACATATGTGCACTTAAAAAATAAGTCTGTTACTGTAATATTTATAATACCGTGTCTGTATATCTAGGCATAAACTAGTATTCTACATATAGAAGGCATGTATACAACGCACATTATAAGTATATATGTGGCACACGTATGGTACTCTATATATTGTTAACTGTTTGTTCAATATAAGCTGCAAGATGTCACATGTTTAGATTATTGCACATTGTCTTATTTGTATTGCATAATATACTGATTTTTAGCAATTATGTAATTGTAATTGTTGCAATTCTGTGTTATTTGTATTAATATTTATACTACTGAGTCTGTATATCTAGGCATAAACTATTGTATATCTTGGCTAAATGTATACTTCTGTGTCTGTAATTGTATATCTTGGCTAAATGTATACTATTGCATATATAAGGCATGTATACAGCACATTATAAGTATATATGTGGCACACGTATGGTACTCTATATATTGTTAACTGTTTGTTCAATATAAGCTGCAAGATGTCATGTGTTTTGTTTTCTTACACATTGTCTTATTTGTGCCGCATAATATATTTATTTTGTAGCAGTAGTATGTTATCTGCAAAAAAATGAAAAAGGTATTGTAATTGTGAGTTATCTGCAATAATATGCTGTCAAAAAATAACATGGTGTGTTTATTGCACATTGTATATTTGAGGTTAGAATGTAGACTATTGCATATGGAAGACAGTAATATAGCACATTTTACATATATGCTGCACACGAATGTGACTCTATACATTTTTTCCTGTTTAGTCATTATTTATATATGCTGCAAACGAATGTGACTCTATACATTTTTTCCTGTTTAGTCATTATTTATATATGCTGCAAACGAATGTGACACTAATCTTATTATATTATCATTTATATAGATCGAGGTAAGAGGAAGGTTGCAGATATAATTAGACAGAAACGAGGATTACATATAGAGTTTGAAAAAGAACAACGGAAAAAGAAAAAAAAATGATCCCAATGAAATACCTAGTGAAGTGGCAAGTGATATGGCAAATGATAAGCATTGTTTTATTTGTATTGCATAATATAATGATTTTGTAACAATTATGTGTTATCTGTAATAATATATATAATTCTGTTATTGTATATTTGATGTTAGAATGTAGACTATTGCATATGGAAGGCAGTAATATAGCACATTTTACATATATGCTGCACACGAATGTGACTCTATATATTTCATCTCAGCAGGACAATTCGGGTAAATAAGGTCCTCGAATTTTCAACCGCACATCCAACATCAGCTGAGAAATAAAATATAAATAGGATTAATGCAAAGATAATATGGTGTAAATGCTGACAAGGTGCAAAGATAAACGTATGTAAATGGTGACAATGCTTACAATGTACAATTTCATTGCAAAGATAATATATTTATATGCAACAAATATACATTTACGTGCAACAAATATACATTAATAATGCAACAAAAAAACGAAATTAAGAGATACGAATTTCAAACTAAATTACCCACATGTTCCATGAAGCAGACAAACAATGAAAAAAATCTTGCAAATACAAAAAAAAACTAAAACGATCAAGATAAAACAAATTGCAAAAAACAATAATACAACATTACCAATACAAAATAAATTTACTGATTGCACATTAAACAAATGCTATCAAGTTACAAATGCATTGGAAATACAATTATGTTTATATGCAAAAAATATACATTATATGTGCAATAACTATACATTAATAGTGCAACAAAATTTAGCGAACTAATATATACATTATAATGTAATACAAAATTACAATGACGTAACATGAAGCAGAATGAACTGAAAAATACAAACAAATACAAATAAAACAACTAAAACGACAAAATATAAAACAAAATGCAAAAAGCGAAAGATACAATATTATCAATACAAACGAAAAAAACGACTCACATTAAAAAATATTAACAAGCTACAATTTCACTGCAAAGATAATATGTTTATATGCAACAAATATACTTTATATGTGCAACAAATATACATTAATATTGCAACGAATTAAGGGAAATAGTATATACCTAGTAATGCAAAACTAAATTATACAGAAGATACATGACATTTACACAGAATTTCCATGAAGCAAGAAAACAATAAAAAAAAACTTATATATACAAAATAAAACAACTAAAACTTGCTAGATAAAACAAAAGGCAAAAAAAACCATAATATAATAACTAACGACGAACATTCAAAAAATTCTGATAAGTTACAAAATGCTTGCAAAGAAAATATGTTTATATGCAATAAATATACATTATATGTGCAACAACAATCAATCGATACATTGATACAATATCATATAACCAACAGAATACCTTGCTGTTCCATGGAGAAATCACGACGAAAATTCTTAACAAAAAAAATATGTATATTTTCATTCACTAAATAAATTTCTGTGTGGTATTATAGATATATCAAATATATACTTATCCATAAATAGAAGATATATAATCCCATGAATTAAGGTAATAACTATCTCTACAAATTTTCGATTCAAAAACTATCCTCAGCAAGGAAATCGGATGACTCATTGGAAGCACAAATAGAAGAAACGTTTAGCACACCTATATTAATCTGGATCATTGATTTATGGTGATAAATGGACAGGATTTATTCTTATTTCTCACAACATTTATCATTCCTGTATGATCTATATCCTATGTATATATATATAGAGAGAGAGAGAGAGAGAGAGAAAGAGTTAGGTTCAAATAAGAACGATTTTTATCCTAAAAACTAAGAATCAAATGATTTCGCTATGAAAGTTGATAAATTCGTTGAGAAGGTTACTGAATTTAAAAATTCAGAATTTTTCACCCGGGTTCGAATCCCATGAGTGGCGAACATTTCATTTTTTCGGATTCAGTAACTTCTCCAATGGATTCATTAACTTTCACAATGAATTCATCATTTTTTGTTTTCACGCTCACGATAAAATGGTTCTCACGTTAACCTTCTCATATATATATATATATATATATATATATATATATATATATATATATATATATATATAGAGATGGTTCGTAAGAAAGGATAATTTGGTAGAAAATGAGAATGAATCTGGGTCTTTGATTTCTTTGGAAATGAGATGGTTGAGATTTAATTTCTGGTTGTGCTACAGTTTTGTGTTTTATGTGCTACGCGGATTACTGTGCAACACTATAACCCTTCTTGTGCTACGTTACAATGAAAGATGTGCTAAACTAATAAGTGCAACATAATAATTTTGATTATGCTAGACAGATATGAAAGATGTGCTAAACTTACATATTTATCCTTATTTCCTACATTAAGGAGCTTTTTCACCAGAACTCACTCTTATATATAATAACTAGAGGAAGAGAATCATATATAAGCCAACCTTAAAATAATAACTAGAAACTCATCATATTCGTTGATCTCGTGAGATCTATAGTTGAAAATTGTCGATCCAGTTGAGCAATTTGAAATTTTAATTTATCCGAAAAGGTTTGTGTTGTCTTCATTTTTTGTATTCAAACGAAACTTGCTGATTTTAAGGGACATAATGTTGCAGTTATATTATTATTTTATTTTTTTCACTTATATAGATGGTTAACGCCTTTAAGTGTATAAGTGTGTAAGTTTTCACCTTTCATTTGTTTCACTTATTTTATTTGTTGGCAAATTATTATTTTTTCCAACTGTTTTAACAACAAAGAACATTGGTTTTAGTTGGTTCGAAAATGGTGGTGTTTATGTGTTATTTCCGCAACAAACATAAAAGTAGATTTGAGGCTCGATTTTGTGAAAAAGCATACAATATCTTTGCAAAAAGCATTTTCTTACAGCGTGAATGATTGTTAGCATATTTGTGTATTTATGTTGACCATTTATAAATTATGCACAATTTTTTTGCATTGTTTCAACAAATAAAAATTGTTTTAGTTGGATCGATCATGGGCGTATAACGGTATAAGGTTGTTGCTATTAAAACGCATAGAATCAGTCAATACATCATATCATGGATTCACTATATACAATCACAAACTTGAATAAATGGAAAAACATAACCATGCGATAAAGAAGAAGTTACATCATAAAGTATAATATTATTTAAAGAAAAACATAATAACATTAGTAATAAACCATCGAATCAGTCAATACACGATATCATGCATTCATTAAATACAATCACACTTGAATGATTGAAAAAACATAATTTGTTACGACAAAAAGCATACACAAACAATAATTCCTCTAACCTCATTGTCTCTAATAAATAAAAAAATTCTATGTCAAAATAAAAAAACATACTCATATTCAAATATACATACGATAAAGAAGATGTTACATAAAAAAGCATAATAATATACTAAGAATAACATAATAGACTCAGTAATAAAGCATAAATTTAGCCAATACCCCATATATCATTGATTCACTAAATATAATCATAATTTTATGAAAATGGTAATAATATACAGAAAGCAATCACAAACCTTTTGAGCAATTTTTTGAGCAATATGTCTTCGAATAAATGCGACCTTCCAGAGAACTTCATCAAGGATTTCCATCAATCTTAAAAAACAAAAGAAATGAGTTTATTCTATTGTTGGATGTTGAATTTTCTGCTTTCTTTTAGTTGAATCTAGTCGTGGAATAGAAATTCCTACTATCGTGGCGGCGTGGTGCAACGAATTTTGGGGAAGCGTCTTTTTTTACCTTTTTAACCCTGTTTTGGGTTTACAGCTTTTTTCTCGACAGTCAGAAATATATAAATTAATTTAAAATATGTTTTAATCTAGACCATAGTATTACTAAAATATGTGGATATGATTGATTTATAGTTATTAGTATAACGGTTGGTTTTTAGTATATATATATATATATAGTGATTATTGTGTGGACACTCCTTATAGTGTAAATATGAAAACAAATATTTGTCTTGATAAATCAATATGAAAGATTCAAATTCAATACATAAATGTATAATTATATACATAAATATGTATATAACTAAATCAGATGTACACTTAAAAATAACCATTAGATTTGAAAATCTAATGAATATGATTTGTTCTTATTTTTGTATATTAAGAATTATATGTACATAAAACAATTTATATATATATATATATATATATATATATATATATATATATAGGGGTTGGTTATGGTGAGAAAGCTCCTTAATATACTGAAAATAAGAATAGTAGACATCTTTCATATTTGTGTAAGACAATCGAATTACTATATCGCATATATTAGTTTAGACATATTTCATCCATTCAGAAGACATATGCTAAATATATTAGTTTAAGACATCTTTCATTCTGACATTGCATAAGAAGAGTTATAGTGTTGCACAATAATCCGTGTAGCACACAAAACACAAAACTCAGAAGACACCAAAATTAAATCTCAACCATTGATATAGCAAATCAAAGGTCCAGATTCATTCCTATTTCCTACCAAATTATCCATTCCTACCGATCCATCTCTATATATATATATATATATATATATATATATATATGACCTCGTAAATTCAATGTGTTTAATAGTTGAGAAAAGAATTTAAATCTATCAACATACACATTAATATCAACAAAGACACTGTAGAAACTATTTCATTGCATCTCATAAACAAAAAATTATTATGAGAGTGATATTTAATTTGATTTGAGTGTTCGGAATTATCACTAAATCTCCTCATTGTATGCACTACTCACTCTTTCGCGGGGTATAAATAAAATTCCAATAGGATATTATAATCCCATAAGTCGTAAAGACGAATTGAACATCAAGATTCCATAAACAAGAAAAAAAAGTGCCTAAAAAGAAAAAGAAATGATACATTTGTTCCAAATTTTCCCATCACATCGCCTATTTATCAGAGTAATATTTGTTAGTAGGGGTACATAGAAGTACACTGATAAAGAAACAAAGTAGGAGAAGAAATACAGTCACAAAGAAACAAAATATAAGGATAAAACAGACATAAGAGTTAGACTTTTTCTTCACAAGACAAAATTGTTCTGTTATAGTGCACATGGTTCCACAACTTTTGTCTCCAAGATACAATTGTTTTAATCGAATATGAATAGTTACTACTAATGATATTTATATGAAGTGCAAAGTGCTTCTATAAAGCACCCAATGCGACGTGAACGTACTCGGACTCAGATGTACACATACACAATATATGTAGAAATATGCATATAACTAATTCAGATGTGCACTTAAATATAATCATTAGATTTTCAAATCTAATGAACATGATTTATTCTTATTTATATACGTTAAAGATTATATATACATGAACCGATTTTTATATATGTATATTATTTTCATGTTAAAGATTATATATATATGAACCGATTTCTATATGAATATATATCATTTTCATGATAAAACAACGTCGTTCTATTAACGTGGAGCGAAAGTCTATGTCAGATGAGTCATATTTCAGATGCCATTTTATGGGTTTATAATAGATTTATTAGAAAATTTACGTTAGAAATATAATTAGCAATAAATGAGGTTAATTACAAGAAAACGGTCAAATGATGGTAAATTAAGAGCTATTTTCCCATCCATAAAAAATGTGGACAGCCCTTTATCTCATCAGGTAATAAATCGAACTTTTCATGCTGAAAGAATAATAGTTTACCATACCATGACAGACCATTAATGTTAAATGGATTATAAAAATAAACAGTACCACACTAAAATATTTGAAATCAAAACGAAATCATACGAAGAATTCAGTATAAAGAATTTCCCCGATTCAAATCCAACCCGCCACCGTGTACATTCACGCGACGAAAGCGCGCGTGAATTGTGAGCGGAGGCTGCGACCTCTCATCTGAGGAGTCCGACCGTCGATTCATCCTCAAAAGACCAAATGAGTCGTCAAATCCAATGGCTGAGATGAGAGACACGTAAAACTCTGTCGTAAAAGCAACAATTTTCAAACTTAGAAATAAACGAAACGCATAGATCACTCACGTCCAGTTGGAAGCCCCATGTTTTTCCCTCATTCTCTCTCCCAAGCTTTCACATTCCTCTCTCCCTCTTTCTCACTAAAACTCTGCAACCACTCTCCTCTCTACCTCTCTTGTAATGACAACTTGCTCGATTGAAGATCCTCTCCTTGCTTGAGCATACCGAAAATCCAAACAATTTTCCCGGCGACAAGAATGTCTACGGGATTTCCAGGCGGCGGGCGGGACTTCTTCACCGGCGGCGGGGGCATGAACGGCAGTTACAGAACCAATCAAGAGCAGCAATTTCCGTTCGGATCGCCGCTATCCGGAATTCTTCCCGACCCTGCCTCCCAGATCCGGCGGCCGGATTGTATCAGGAAGAGATCTCTAGCTGAATTTCAGCAACAGAACCAGCAAGGTTTGGAGTTCTATCTACGGAACGTGAAGGTACGGCCGGATTTCCAGCATGCAAACCCTCTATCCCCCATCTCTCCGGTAGATCTCTCATCGGTTCCCTCCATTTTACCGGAAGTTTCGAATTCGCTGAACTCTCGGTACGGCCTTCCGGTCCTTCACCAACATCGGCTGCAGCCTTTGTGTATTTCAAACAGAAACGGTAGAAATGCGGCTTCTGGTATTTTTTCGGGTGTGAATCTCCCGGGTCCGGGTTCGGAGGTTTCGGGTCAGGATTATCAGAAGAAGATGATGAATCTTCGGCTGCAGGAACTGGAGAAGGAGCTTCTAGGAGACGAAGACGACGGAGAGGAGGTCTCCGTCGTCACCCACAGCGAGTGGTCGGAGACGATCCAGAATCTAATCGGTCCGACCAAAACACCCATTTCTCCTTCTCCAACTTCTTCATCCTCGTCGTGCTCCTCCACGTCAGCATCTCCCCCAATTCCGAGCACGAAACAATCTTTAATGGACGCCGCCGAAGCTATTTCGGAAGGGAATTCCGCGGCCGCGACCGAAATCATCACGCGCCTCCGGCAGATCGCCAGCCCCAGGGGAAGCTCGGAGCAGCGGCTCACAGCTTTCATGGTCTCGGCTCTTAAGTCGCGCGTCAACCGCACCGAGCATCCTTACTCGACGTCGGAGCTCTACGGTAAGGATCATAAATTATCAACGCAGATGTTGTATGAGGTCTCGCCGTGTTTCAAGTTATGTTTCATGGCTGCCAATCTCGCCATCCTCAACGCGACCTCAGAGCTAGGGTTTCAGAGGATCCACGTCGTGGATTTGGAAATCGGCGAGGGCGGGCAGTACATGCATTTCCTCCACGCGCTGGCGGCGAGTCAGTCCGGCGGCAAACGCGCTGCCGCGTTGAAAATCACCGCCTTGGCGGATAACTCCTCCGGCGGTGACGAAAAGCTAAAAATCGTCGGCGAGAGATTGAACACACTGGCCGCCAAAATCGGCGTTCTTTTCGATTTCTCAGTGAAGAAATTGATCGTCGGCGATTTGAGCCGCGAAAATTGGGAATTGACGCCGACGAAGCCCTAGCTGTGAACTTCGCGTTCAAGCTGCACAATTTACCCGACGAGCGTGACGACGGAGAATATGAGAGACGAGCTGCTCCGCCTCGTGAAGGCTCTGTCGCCGAACGTGATGACGGTGGCGGAGCAGGAGATGAACGCTAACACGGCGCCGCTGCCCGTGCGCGTGAGGGAAGCCTGCGAGCACTACGGCGCGTTACTTGACTCGCTTGACGCGACCGTGCTGCGGAGCAACCCGGACCGAGTCAGAATCGAGGAGGCGGTGGGTCGGAAAATCGGCAACTCTGTGGCGTGCGAGGGCGGGAGCGGGTGGAGAGGTGCGAGGTGTTCGGCAAGTGGCGAGCGAGGATGAGCATGGCCGGGTTTGAGGCGGTGGCGATGAGTCAACACGTGGCTGACTCGCTCCGGGCGAAGCTGAACTCGGGGACACGTGGCAACCCGGGATTCACCGTGAGCGAGCAACCCGGCGGCATCTGCTTTGGGTGGATGGGACGGACGCTCACCGTCGCATCTGCGTGGCGTTGATTTCATTTTCTCCACTTTTGGCGAAAAGGAAAAAGTGTTAATTGGGTTTCGTTAATGACTTTTTCTGTTTACGTAATTGTTGCATTGGCGTTTGTATTAACTTATTCGAAAATGAATGGCCATCCGCCAAATAATAGAAAATTAATAAACGCCTTCATTATTAATTTCATCACTGATTCATTCATCTACTAAACAAACCGCTCTTTGTTGAACTTATTTGCACTGTAATTGAAATATTTTTACATTTTATTGTCGGTTGTGTATAATTAGACTAGTAGTATATTTAGACCAATTCCTTTCTCTTGCCGTGATCTGATGATTTAGTTGAATCTCAATGCTCGTGAATAATAGAAAATTATAGATCATGAATATTTTTTTTAGCGTCCCTCCTCTTGAAATGTGCTACTGTTATTCACTCACCAGAATGAATACTTATTCTGGTGAATATAATATTAACCATTACTCTCCTCTTCCATTGTACTCCCTCCGTCCCGGCATTCATGGCCCGTATTCCTTTTTGGGATGTCCTAACAATGTTGGCTCGTTTTCTTTTTGGGATAAAAATTAGGGAACTAAACCTATTACTCACTAATTGGGCTGGCCCATTAAAAACCCTAATTCTAAAATTAACTACCCCTCCCCCCGTCGATTCCTCTGTCTCACTCATTTCTGAGATCTCTCTCTCTATTCTCCTTCTCTACCACTCTTCCTCTCTCGTCTTCGGGCATCAACCCCTTCACTGAAATACTAGCTCATTCCTACTCCACCGTCGATCCTCTGGTTTTGTCTTCTCTCTCTCTGTAACTCCTCTCTACCCTTTCTCCCTCTCGTCTTCGGGCATCTATCCCTTCACTGAAACCCTAACTTCTTCATACTCCACCGTCGACCCTTTGGGTTCGTCTTCTCTCATCTCTCTCTCTGTAACTCATCCTCTACCCTTCTCTCTCGTCTTCGGGCATCAACCCCTTCACCGAAACCCTAAAAATTCCATTCCCATACTTTCACCATGAAACAGATCGGTTGACACCGACGACTGGACACTGTGATATCGACGACTGGAGTTCTCTCCGAGCCGTCGTCGTGGTCGCTTTCTCGAATCGGTCCGAGACGGGTCTCTGTCGAGGAGACCCCTCAGATTTGGGATCCGGAGGTGGATGGGTGCTCAAGACGGAGATCCGAGACTAGAAGGGTGGAAGACGGGATCCGAAGGTTGGAAGGATGCCCAAGACGGAGATCCGAGGTCGGAAGTGAGGTGGAAGACGGAGATCTAGAAGAGATAGCAAGGCTACAAGGTCGGAAGGGTGATCCGAGCTCGAATACTACACATGTTGAAGATTCTCGTGCCCTCATACTTCCAACTGTGAGATCTTTCTGATGTGATAAAACATCTGTGATTTTGTGATGCGTGTGGATGGTTTGTGAAATTTTTGGGATTTTCTGATGAGCTGTGATGTTGGGTTGTCTGTTGGTTTTCTGTTGACCTGTGATGTTGGGTTGTCTGTTGGTTTTCTTGGATGGTTATCTGATGATGATGGTTTTTCTGATGACTTTTCTGATGGTATGTTGGTTTTCTTGGATGGTTATCTTCTGATGGTGTTGGGTTTATGATGATTTGTGAATTGGTTGGAATGTTTTGATGCATGTTTGTTGGTTGTAATGACTGCTATTTATGATGCATGTGATGAAACACGAAATAATTTTGGACCATATTTTTCTGATGCATAAATCATGTCTGATGATTTCAAAACAGCATTATTTTTCATCCAAACTACTTTACAAAAAATAGCAGCCTCATTTACAAAACAGAGCATGTTCTTTACATTCCTTCTGATTTATAAAAATATCAGTGGCTTTACATCAAAAAGTTGGTTGTTTTCATCCATTCCCTAAGGTTCTTCTGGGTGATGAATGCCTAAGGCATTCATTATCATTCCAGCCTCCTCTTCTCTTCCAACTTCAAGCATATATGATATGCACCCTCTTACTAATTCATCCGGGCGCCCAAGTCTGGAAGTGTGCTTGCCTTATAAGAGCACCTTATTCATGTGTGGAATCTTATAATTGTTATGTCCCCGTGTTTCATTATCTCAAGCATGCGCTTTGTAAACTTAGAAAACATTGTTCAATGTTACGGTGATAGTTGTTCAAATGATAACTTCATCGCATTGAGCAAGATTGTAGCACGATGCTCAATTTGTATGCTCAGATTGCTTAAACCATCCCAATTCATTCACATTTAAATCGGAGAATTGGGAGGTCGGTGTACTAACCTAATGTCAAACCCATCATCGCTTGTCGCAATCTCAACTGGATCATTATCCTTTATACGGGCTTTGCATTATCTTCTCAGTATATATATGACTTTACTTGCACTTGGTGGCCACTTAGCTTTTATTCTTTGGAATGATCTGCATCCAAATATCCAAAATTGATAAGAACGGATACATCTGCATCCACTTTGCATTCACTATTTATTTTCCGAATAAATAAAGAATGATACATTCACACATTTATTTTTGGAATGCATAAATTAAATTAGAATAAGTTGAATTCAACTAGTTGGATTCAATTAGAAGAGTAAGACACTAGTTGAATCCAACATAAATGATTCTTACATTTCATACATAACTCACTATGTCTCCTTACCTCATTGATCAAACACCCTCTGATCACATCTTTGGTCACTGATTCTATTGGTTTTGTAACCAATGTGTCTGCAGGCCTGTGTTTACTTGATCTCTTTGCTAGCACAGTTTCAGTGAATGGAAAGATACATATCTTTCCATCAAAAACAACACTTCCATTTTCTGCAAATGTAGGTCTACAAACAGCACACATAAACATGACCTTTGTGATGAATTTTTTGTTTTGACATGTTCTATGAGGTTCTTCTTATCCTGGTGTTAAATAAAACCTATGTGAGGTCTTAGTTATTATATAGAACCATTTCTCATCTATGTGTACAATGTTTTCCATGCTTTTAAACTTTAAAACCTTCAATATGTGATCATACAATAGTGCATCCAGTGAAAACTGGAGACTTAACAGCTTGTTTGGAGCTGTAAGGTCTGGTTTTATTGCACTAGTATGAGGTCTAAGAAGGCCTTCACTTACCCACCTCCCAACTGTGGACTTGGAGCAGTTTATGCTTGCTGCCAACTTACGAATGTTGGCTCTTTTGAAGAGCTCAATGCTTTGCACCAATTCCATGTCAATTGTAATTTTCTTCCTTCTATGTTGCTGCTTTTTTAAACTTTGTGAAAGTATAACTTCACCTCTTTGTTGTTGCTTTCTTGCTTCAGCCAAAAGTCTGGAAATTGTTCTTCTACTTGAACACCACTTCCTCTGTGCTCCAACATTTTTCCCCTGAATGACTTTCCATTCTTGCTGTTCTGGAGTAAGAATTGGACGATGCTATTTCGAACTTCATGGATGAGATCATTTTGCCTTCCATGGTGAAGATGAAGATTTTTTTTGAAGATGCAGTGGAGAAGTTTCAGAAATTTGTAGTGAGGCAGATTATGAATGCTCTCTCTGTATTTATAGATTGTTTTAGAGGGAAACTGAATTTAGTTTGAAAGATTTTTATTTCAAATTTTTTGGTGCGAAAATTTCAATGTAAAAAATTCACTATTGCTTCCAGTTTGGCACTATTTTTATGTGGAATGGCATTTTTGTTTTCCTTTGGTTTGAATTGTGTTTTGATATGTGTGTGTGTGTGTCCGTGTGTGTGCATGTGTTTGTTTGGCCAAAGATGCAGTTAGAGTGATTAAAACACTAAAACAAGTGGGCCACACAATTTTAATCCCTAAACACTCCTCCTAAATTCCGTGTCCAAAAGAAACGAGCCATGAATGCCGGGACGAAGGGAGTATTAGTTATTCTTATGAATATGAGATTAATCAAATTTATCTATTTTTTCTAACAAAATTATTCATATTTATTTTTATATTATAACATTATTATTAATATTAATATTAATAAATAATAATAGTAACAATTATCATTATTATTATTATCATTATTATTAGTATAGTAATAATAACATAAATTATAAAAATAATAATTATTTAATTTATTTTATGTCATTCATCTTCATTAATTTCTTGTATATACAAGCTATAAGAATCACATATTTCATTCCATTTTATTGATATCATCATTCCATTCATTTCTAATTTCATTCTTACATACCAACCATCACCTAAGGTTTTTAGTATAAATCGACATCAATAAAATTTAAAAGTGTGCGCAAGTAAAATTTTACTTCATCTGTCACAAAATTTGTTCCCAGTTTTCATTTTTAGTATGTCCCTTAAATTTATTCATTTTCTATTTATAGAAACTATCTTACAAAAATACTCTTTACTTATTATTTATCTTCAACAATACCCTTTATTTATACTTTTTTTATCATATATGACCACCACTATTTGCTATTTATTATCCTCAACAACATCATTACTTTTATAGTTTACCACTTATGGTCATCCACTAATTAATTTAACACTAAACTAATATGAGACTATCACTTTACTAAGAAACGCTCTACAACTTTTCCTTAAATTTGCACCAAAAATTCATAGGAACATATTTTGTGGAAAAAGAAGTATATAATGGGATGAATGAAGTTCTTGACATGTCTTAAGAATTGCGACTGTCTTCATAAAATTCAAAAACATAGTTTTAAGTCTAAAACGGAAAAAAAGATGATAGGTAGAAACACAACATGTTTTTTCATATAAGAGATAACGGAAAATTTTGCATGACATCGTTTAATTGATTAAGATCAATCATACTGTACGATGGATCTTGACCTTGCAATAAAGTTTTAAGGGAAAACATATAGTATAAATTTATACAACTAAAAAATTACAAATTGTGACATGGTATCATGTTAATCGTGCATTTGACCCCACGGTTAGCAAATGGTACATCTATGTTAAAATTAAGTCACTATTATACCAAAAGTAAGAATTCAAGGGAGTGAGTTTCTATATAAGAAAATATAGGATCTTGTTCAAAAAATAAATTGAAATAAAATTCAAGGACTCAATATTAAAAAATCAGTGAGAGTATTACATATTGCTTTATTCCATCTATTAATTTAAACACAACTTTCTATCTGTTGACGTAGTAACTTGTTCGATAACGTCAGAGTCTCGAAAAGTTAATGACTTACTTTGGTCGCAGAAATTCTAAAAGATATCATTTAAAACGATACATCTATGAGGATCAATTGTGGCATTTTTGAATATCAATAATAATAAAATTGTGTTTTGTTGTCTAAATTATTCTTATTCGAACAATTAAGGATATACTGCAGCTACTGCTATTATATAAAAATGGCTCCATCACTATGAGCAAGCAAAACAATTATAATCACTTATTTCATATACGTAAATATTCATAATATAAATAATAATTTAAGCATAACAAGATATTTGGCCTATAAAATAATTAATTTTAAAATTGGTGGTTTTATAAAAGTTAATACGTTGGTTTACCAAATAAAACTACACTTGAAAGACATACGACCGCTTAATTTTAGGGGCAGTACGTATACTTTATAAAATAAGATGTTTTTTTATAATTGAAACGATCATAATAACATAAATTAAATATACATATAGATAAAATTTCATTGGTTATTTGTATTTAATCCTACAAATAAATTTTAAACTTAAGCGATGCAAGAAATTTTACTATGTCATTTTAGAGCATTTTTACGCTGTCATTAATTAAAGGCAAGGCGAGATAGATTGATAAATATATATAGCTACTGAGCTATATAATTTTTGAAGAAAAGGCTTAATATATCTCAAACATTTTTTCCACATAATGATCTGAAAAATTTACCCAAATTTGGGGGATATGTAAAAAGGTTAAAATCGTCTATTTAAACTGATTTAATGAGAATAGATTCTTTTTATTATGATCAAATTGATCCGTTTAGCACTACTGTTTTAAAAAAAGAAAAAGTAGACATTATCGAAATGTTGGTAATTTTTTCATATTAAATAGTATAAGAATATATAAATATGTACACAAACTTGACTCGTCTAAATGAAAATTGGCGCAAATGCTGATTTGCATGGGTTGCTTTAACAGTGGGCGATTGGGGTTGTGGGGTCCACCCGCTTGGATTGCTATCTTTGGGTTGTGGTTGGGTCTGGTTTCAGGTAGTTCTAGTTGGTGGGACACGTGTTGCCTCGTGATTGGTTCACCGTGGACCATGTTCCATAACTTTCTTCTTTCCCAATTATGTGTTGTTAAAGTTTATTAAAGAGAACTTCTTTTAAATGAAAAATAAATAAATGAGAGAGTGACGACTCGTGCGCGTGGGGAAACATTTTGGTTGAGTTTCGGTTTTGACATTGCCACCAAACGGAAAACTCCCAAAATTATGCCCACGTGTCCGATCTATTTCCACAATTCTCTGTTTCAAAACCATATCTTACCCGCTGTCCAACGTTAAAAATATTATAATTTTGAATTTAATTTTTAACTATTTCTTAATTATGTTTATGGGATAAAGAATAAAACATAATTTTGAGGACAGATGGTTCAATCTGTCTATTTCCATATTAGTAGTTGTATCTTTTCATCTTTCACAACTCAAATTATCTTTCACAAATTGCGTTCCAAAAATATACAAGGAGTGTTGTCTATTATGGTTTTAATTAAAAAATTATAAGATGGATTGTGATCTTGATTTAAATATAATTAAACAATCATAAAATTATAAGAATATAAATTTGAATTTAAAATTTAACTCGTAAAATCATTTAAATAAATTTTTGTGCACCTATATATATTGAACATCTTGTGAGAGAAAATGAATCCGATAAAATTAACTTTTGCAGTGTTCATTAGCAAGCGATTCCAATTATTTAATTTTAGTAGATGTGATAGAGCTAAGATGAAATTCTACAATAATTATTATCTTGTTTGATGTGGATTGAAGATGAATCAAGAATATGTGAAGTAATAGGACGTAGTTGAAATGAACCTGTGAAACAAAGCCCGAAGGGGATTATTCAGAAAGAGACTCCGACATTCAAGTTAGAATATATACGAGTTTTTTGTTTATAGCGTACTAAGGATTTTTCAAGATACCTAACATAATGGGTGTATTGAGTATTTATTAAGTACATTAATCAAGAAATTGGGATGGTGGCCTCGCATATGACGATGCTCTAATTATCCCAGTGATGAGCGACGTGGGGTCGTGGCGGTTATACAAGAGCTCTATCGGTAAACGAAACTCTCCTACTTGGGAGGGTTCGACGGCGAATCTTCCAAGGGTCAAGGCCCTGAAAGGTAGGGTGAGATTGCGGTTCGGTTCAAAACCGAACCAACCCGAAAACCAATTTTTAAAATCCAAACCGAACCGAACTGTTTATATATCAAACCGAACCGAAACCGGCGAAATATTCTGTCGGTTCGGTTCGGCTTTTAACCGAATTTAAAATATAATTAATATAAATATTAGAATATTTATAATATAATATATATATATATAGATATAATTATATATATATATATATATATAAAAATATAATAATAAAAATTGGATGGTTCGGTTTGAAACCGAATTTTTTCCACAAACCGAACCAACTGATTAATTTCGGTTTCAAAATTTTGAAACCGACCAACCTTTTATCAGACAAATGTAATCAAACCGCTAATTTCGATTCTTGGTTTGGTTCGGTTTTGTTCTCCACTATTGAAAGGTAAGGCTCTGATGGTGAGTCCTAATTTATAGGGCCTCAAAGAATATATTCAGTCTCTATCAAAATAAATGAATACAATATTAACATTTTTCGTCTGGTTGATGCTTTGACATTGACTTACATTTGTGCCTATTTTTTTTTATTTTTTTTGGAGCACATTCCCATCTCTCTCTCTGTTACGATTGAATTTTACGGTGGTCATGTATCCGTCGATCATGGTGGTTTGATACAAATGTTTCTTGGTGGAACAAAAGGCGGTGATGTATGTATCTAATATCATTTTGTTTTACTTAAAGAGTATTATATTTGGATTATATTAACGTTACTAAATTACAACATATGATATTAACACTATATATATATATATGATTGTTAATGTGAGACCAAATTTATCGTGGTAATACGAGAATCAAAACGATTAATTCGTAAAAGTTGATGAATCATTGAAAAATTAATGAACCCAAAAATAAATTTTCGCCTCATGATTCGAACTCTTGGTGAAAATTCGAATTTTAGCGATTCATTAACTTTCATAACTAATTGCTTTTGTTCAGAAACAATTTTCACAGCTCCTCTCACGTTAAAATAGTTATTATTTGAACCTCACTATATATATATATATATATATATATGTTGTATTGATATCATTACATGATGAGTTGTGTTAATAACCTTTGTTCCCTTAGATAGCATTACTTATTTGCATCATATATTGATAATTTTAGAATTGCATATGCTATGTTTTAGCATTACATTCACGTCATATAACCATTATACTACAACAAATTAGAAACAAAGCCTCGATCTTCTCCACTTTGCTCCTCTCCGGAGCCAAAAAAATAGCCATTTTTAAAAATAAATTAATCCAAAAAAACCCCGAAAACTGAAAATGATGAGATAGAAGGAGGGGAGCTATCTCCTGCGCGGTGGAGGAGATATAACGTCAACTGTTCCGTCTTGAAAAGGATAAGTCTTTTACCTGCGATATATTTGATTGAATTGTAGTAGTTATTTTCATGTCATTTTCTTTGAAAATCGCGTCTAGGAAAATCTTTAGCTTTGTTTTCATTCATCAAATATGAAAAATATATTAGGATACTTGTTGGAATTTATAATAACTAGATATAATATTAGCTAGCCAATAAAATTTTTCCGCACCAATCATCCCTTTTAAAGAAAAAGGTAGACAATGAAAAAAAATTCTAATACGAGTTCGATCAAATTACTTGAAGTAAATTTTAATATACTTCTATTATGTCACCTTCTTATAAAATTATAGCATGAAATGACAAATCAAAGACTTTGGTCTTAACTTAAATCTTACTTACACCCAAATACTTGGTTAAAGGAACTCAAAATTCTTAAATGCCCAAATTTTAAATATTTTTTTTGGTTCAACTCTGTTTAAAAGGATGAAAGAAGCAAATTTATGTATTTAGTGGCATTTATTTGAAACCTGTTAAATTTATACCCGATTCCTGCTTTCCACTTTTCGTGTAATGGAGCCACTGTTTTGTCAGTGTCTTCATTTATTTTTATAACAATATTAAAGCAAGTGGCGAACTTTTCACCGGCCTACATCGAAATAACTGAAATGTCAGCAAACCGTGACCCAAAATAAGATAAATTGCATTCGAAATAGAGCAGCGTTTCTTCAACTATTCCCACTTGTTAATATTTCTTCTAATAGAAAATGATATCAAAGATTATGGTTAAATCTAGAAACCAAATCCTGGAAACAATACAAACAATTTGATCTATTTATTACATTTTCATATCTCGTATTTCATTTTATCAATAAATATCACGTGTATATTTATGATGTCGTCAAATATACATAATTTACATTGACAATAATAAAAAGATAAGATGCAATAATAAAATGCAACACGAAATCTCAAGCTAATTAACAATGAGTAAGAAAGGGATGAGATTAAGAATTTAAAAAAACAAATTTTTGTGTTTCTAATTCTTTGCTAGATAATAATAAAGGTATAAATATTTTATTGGAAAAATCAAAAGAACAGTACATATCTTGAGAGCAGCTAAAAATTGCATAGGTCAGCCGGCACGAGATGAGGGAGGGGCCACATTAGATGCAAATGATTACATACAGACATGATATATATGAGCCCGACTTAGATGATTCTGCAATCATGTTTGCAACTCTCTATTGATTAATTTTCAAATTGCAGTACATTGTTTGTGATGATGTTTTTTTTTCTTTTCAAAAGGGCAGTACGATTATGTATGATATTTTGGGTTCTATATTAGAGTTGTATTTTTCATGGATGATAAATAATTACACATAACCTACTATATATTTGTTATTAGCGTAAGTTTTCAAATCCTATAATTTGCCAATTATCATAATCGTAGGTGTTCCTTATGATGTAAAAAAATGTTTAAGTACTCTTTTTTTGGATTTCTCGAGATATCTATTGAAGGAAAATTAATAAGCTTTATTTGGGAAAATAGGTTTATGCGCATAGAATAATTCGATATTCAGCATTCACAGACTGGATACTACCCAAGGTTCGAATACTTTAATAGATTAATCTTTCAAAAACGATGATGTTAACTATTTATAGCCTTTGCAATCTGCCTAAGATGTTACCATAAGAAAAACGAGTAACCTATTTCTAGACTAATCAAATGGGACTACCTATTCTCGTGTCGCTTCTTCCAACAATTCAATTATCTGCTCCCTATTTACCATTTACATTATAGAAATATTGTGAGATAACTAAGAGGTTGTTTGGTTGGCTAATCTTATTTTAGAGAGCTTATAAGCTCTAAGAGTTTATAAGATATAATGTCTTAAGAGTTTATAAGTTGTCAAAGTGTTTGGATAATTAAGCTTATATGCTAGAGAAAGAATCGTGAATTAGAAAGAAAAAATCATAGTTAGAGAGAGAAAATGAACAATAAATAATGTATATATAGAATATAACTAAGCATAGTAAGGTTATTTTGATAAATTCATTGTTGCTTGTTGAAGCTTATTTTCATAACTTATAAGTTGTTTAGGAGCTTATTTTGCCAAACACTATGCAGGAACTTATAAGCTCTTAAACAAATTAAAATTAAACTATTTTAAAGAGTTTATAAGCTCAGCCAAACATCCTCTAAGTGTTAGATTCGGGTGTTACTTCACTCCAGCGGACAGAATGACGACTGACAACAAGTTTTTGGATGTCCAAATTGCTCGGGAGCCAATGTCTTCGTGCATTACTAGACATGAATCTGATGAGCAATCTAATCTGTCCACATAACTCCTGGAAACTGTCTATGAAAATTGTCACTCAGTCAGCATGGAAGTTAAGAAACTGCTCATGATGTTCATTCCACAGTTCCAAATCCTTTACTTATTTAAACTGTCGTTCAACCACTCTGAGTATTTATTTTCATGCCAAAGAATCTGTAAATATAAAAGAAGGTGAAGATTATCTATATACAACTAAAAAAAAGAAGAAAACAAAATCAAGTTCGAAACAAATTTTCTAGTGTTGGTAACACATTTGTTCTTACCGACACTCGCAACTCGTAAGTGTTGGTAACATTCCAACCAACACTTCCAAGGTCAGGTTTGAGCCCACTAAATATTAGTATTATCTTCTATATTATTATTAACTGACTTTAAATTCTGATATATTTACTATATATATATATATAGGATTGGGTTCAAATAAAAACACATGCAAAAATAAGAAATGAGCCCAATGGTTAAGGTGGGTTCTCATATTGAGAGGTCACAAGTGTTCAAACCCCACCAAACGCCTATGGGTTTGAGCTCACACACCTGGGTTTCAAAGTGTGGTTTACCTGTCTGTGGTGGTTTGCGTTATTGCAGAGACCGTGGGTTTTACCCAAAGCACCTAAGGTAGCGGTCGGGTTCCCCATGATATCAAAAAAAAAAAAAAAAAAAAAAAAGAAATGAGAACAAATTTGAACCATTGATTTTGAAGATGTGTGATTGTGATTAAATCAAATTAGGGTATAATGGTAATTACGAATATTACGAAAATAACCGTCTCTTAATTATAGGAATGCGATAACTTAATCTTGAACCATTGATTAATGACAAATGGATGATCAAAATGAATTCTTATTTCTTATTTTAAGGGGGTTTGTATTATAACTCATCCCTATATATATATATATATATATATATATATTATTTGAAAAGATTTTCAAATTGTAAAGAAGTACACCAAATAGACCTAACTCCATGAATTTGAGTTGACGCATCTGCGACAGAAAATCAATGAGATCCGTATAAGCTCCTACATATGTGTATATGCTAAGTCACTAAGATATAAAATACGTATACAGAAAATATTAGGGTGGCTTTACTAAATAGTAGTATTAATATAGATCGCTTACATTAGAAATAGATCGCTTACATTAGTATTAGTATTAATATTAATACTAATATTAATATTAATACTAAATATTAGTATTAATATATTAAAATACGTATATTACTAAATATTAGTATTAATATTAATACTAAATATTAGTATTAATATAGATCGCTTACATTACTAAATACTAATATTAATATTAGTATTACTTTTGCTTAGGACTAACTCCTAAGCAAAAGCATAGTAAATTAATGCACATTAATATAGATCGCGCAAACAATGATGGAGAAAATATGTGGAAGGGAAGTAGGAAAGTTTTAATTACAAAATGAATAATTGATAAATTACATTCTCAAATTGACACAAAATATTTAAGAGGGTGGATTGGAGGCTTTAATAATTTACCGAATTATTGAATGCGTGCGTCAACACTCAAAACTAAGCAACGCAGCAATAACTGCTTCCTTCATTTATGGATTCACTTAATATTTTGGCGTCGCATTGCCGATTACTCATCCCACCACAACTTTTCTTATAAAAATCGTGTTTTCTTTTGAATGGGAGTTTCCCGGAAAATTCCATAGAACATGTAGGTACACCTACATGTTCTATGAAAATTCACGGAGTCCCCCCCTCCTAAAATGAATGGGAGTTTTGTTAATCATAATAAATGGAGAAGATGTTCTTCAAATAGGTCATCAAAATTAGTGGAACATAAAAAGGATTAAAGTAATATAAGGGGTGAATAAAATCGGATTGAATTGTGGTATTTTGGTCAATTTAGTTCAATTTTAAACCTTTTAGGTTTCAGCTCGTTTTTTTTTTTTTTAAAAGAGCTCATGTTTCGAAAATTTTGAGTTACTTGTATCCAAAAGAATATTTAAGTAACGATAATTCACTTTTTTTTTTAGAAAATTGGCATTATGATATTTCGTACTCGATTGAATTTGATCTTTTGGACCTTGAAACCGCGTGTACAAAGTGAAGGAGTTCTATATCAATCAGTAGGGTCAAAAACAAGCATTGATATTTGCTAAATAAGTTGGACTCGGTTATGTGAGCATAATACATAGATTGTTATATTAATTGATAAATATTTATATGGGTTTATTAGGAGAATAAGATACAATGCCAACTCTAGTCTAGCAATCTAAAATTCGCAAAAATATATAAGTCAATACTAAAATAATGTATGGTACTCGATTTAAGTTGCTAACAAGATATGTTCGTAGTGATAGTCTAAATCCTAATGTATTGACGAACCGCATAATTATTATATTAAAGTTTGTAATGATCCATCCTACTTATGACGACGGTGATACGTAATATATTTAATCTGAATATAAATTTTAAAGTATTAACCAAACTAGTACAAATTATATCATATTCAAATCAATAATCAAACTAGAATAAAATAGATTATAATTTAAATAAATTTAAAATACAACTCATATCTTAGGACTTGAACCAAAGACCTTTCGATAAAGAGAGCTTTTTGGTGGCTAAATCTGTGCTACTCAAACTATACATCATCAAAATTTATTATTTATCACTTAGATATATAAAATGTAACTCTCGTTTCTTTAAAATGTATCAAAACTTCAAGAATGTGTTAGGTCGAGATTAAAAGAAAAATAAATTGATGTATCTAACTTTGGTCGGATTGACATGTAATAGTATATATGGATGACTTATGTATCATTTATTGAAACTTGGTACGTATATCAAATATGGGTAGATATGATAATTCTTTAAATGGACGGAAAAACAAATAGAGTAACCGAAATTTGGTGAACGCATTAGTCCTCATACGTAACAAATATCTACAAGTATGGAGTTTGGCCAACCAATTCTAAATATTAGATTTTAGGAACTGAAAAAGGGGCTTGGAATTTAAGATGTAGGGTTCCATCTTGTGAGACTTGAAGTAATAACTAATTTTAAGTATCGCCATATAAATTATAGGGGTGGAAGTATTTTGAGGTAGGCCACCACCTTTATAAAATAAAATTTTGGGTTTTATGTACATGTTGTATGGAAATTCTCATAATAATACTAAGGAATTACTCGTTTTAAAGCTACGGCTTACTTTAATTTTCGGGATGAATCTTAAGCATGTCGAAAAATACGAAGGCAGGCAAAAAAACATTTGTTGGGGATGAAATTTAAATTTTTTGAACATGTGATTTTGATTAATAATTTTTTCGGTGATCGGTTTGGTGATAGGACATTAGCCCAAAATATGAGGATTTTACAAGAATTAAAAATAAAAATTTGCTTGATGCCGTGGAGGCTTAAAATCGTAGTAAAATAGTTTTTATTTAATGGAAGTAAAATAGTAATTGAAAATCTTATGGTTCACAATTAGTCATAATGACTGTTTCATTATGCATTTGATTTTTCAGAAAAATGGAGATTTTTTTTTCAATAAAGTGTATATCACTAAAAAAATATCATATATTAAAACGAAAGACGCACATTAAACCAAAAGATATCACCTCGTAAAATTGATAGCAAAAATAAAGGTATTGCTGAGGGGAAAGGTTAATCGGACCTCCAAAGAATATCACAACACAATTGGCCAGACTTCGTTAAAAGCGTAGATGAATTTATTTTTTTTCCTTTTAATGACTTGCTTGGTTTGTAGTGGCGTCCTTGTTACCAAGATGTCACGAGTTAGAAATTTCATAAATGACTTCTAAATCAATAACTTGATTTCCATTGTGTTTATTGTTATCATTTTATTTATCAACTTTGAATTTTATACTTCAAAAATATTAAGTATTTGTATTCTTAGTTATAATAAGCATTTAAAAACTAACCATTTAGATAAAATGATGTGTCCATTAAATCATAAACCAAAATTTAATAAAAAGATTATGCAGGTCTTAGTTTAATACATAAAAGCACAAATCAACCTTTAATAAAAATAAATAGAAAATTCTTAGAAAAAATATTCTAAAAGAATAATATGTATAAATAAAAGTAAAATTTAAGCTCAAATGAACTGATAAGAACAGATACTACACATTCAAAAGGTCGAAAAGATGGATAAATATATATATATACTACTCCCTCCGTCCCGACCCAATTGGCACAACACTTTTTGCATAAATATTAAGAAAAAATGGGTTAAGGGGTTTAATGGTGTTGGTCCCACAAGATTTAATGTTAATAAAGTAGGAAAGAGAAATAGATTGGAGAGAGAAAGAGAGGGTAGAATATGGAGATATACGATTGGAGAGAAAGAGTAGATTAAGAGATTTAATTTTCTTAATTTTGACAAGTCTAATTAATTTGACACCAAAATTTAGTAGTGTCTTAATCGGCCAGATCCAAATTTAGCAAGTGTCTTAATCGAATTTTGAGACGGAGGAGTAATATACACACTCTATATATTGCTCTAAAAAATCTCATATTTCAAAAAAAACGAATTTCTTCAGTGCGTGAAAATGGCTCTAGCCTCTAGGCCCAACTTGACTGATTCGTGGAAATGTTGGTGGCAATTTCGTAAATAACACAAATACACGGGTGTGTTTCCTTCAGAAGGTCGAAATTTGACCGTTGCCACGCTACCGACTTTTTATACATCGGAGTTAAATTAAAAAGCCCCCAAATCAAAGAGCCCTATAATTTTCATAGCCGTTGAAAAATCAAATAGTAAAACGAGCGCAACAGAAATTATTTCCAAATATCATCCAAGAATAACCAAGAATACCGAGCAAGAAACTTTGGATAGATTTCCCGTGAGTAATCTCTCTTGAACCCTGTAAGTTTTCGTTGTGATTTTCATGGATGATGTGATCGGACTGTGTGTGTTAAATCTTGTGTAGGCGTGTTTATTATATGTGCTTTCCATATGTAAATTGTAATGTTTTGAAGCTTATAGCAAATCGGAATTGATTGTCAGGATATTTGAATGTTTATAGTTTTGTTTTGATCGAGTAAGCCGATGGTACCTGAATGTGCAGTAAATTAAATCTCAGAAACCCTCGATATGCTTTTCTTATGTGATCGCGCTATTTTATTTTTTTCCTCTCTTCCTTTTAGTCCTTGTAGAAGAGTGCCCTTGTCTCTATGTAATATCCAATATAACCTTTTGTTTAGAGCGCAACCCTCAGTCGCCTAATCTTTAAAATAATGGAATTTGTTGATTTTTAGTTCTTGTTTGATTTTGTGAAGATAAGTAAGATTAAATGAAGGAAATGAAGGTGTAATGAGAAATTGGAATTTAAGATTAAAATTTGAATAATTTTATCTTGGGAAAAAGAGAATTACAAAGTTTCCAGTCTGATAACGGTAGGAAGAGAAGTTGGGTTAGAGTTTTGTGGCTCACTTCCTTATGTTCTGTTTCTGAGAAGATGTTGTGATAGAACTGATTAAATTTAATCTATAGAAGAATTTTCCATTCGAAGAAAGTTGAAGGAAGAAGCTGTTGTAACATAGGCCAACATGGAGACAAGCTGTCTGTGTTAAAAGTTTATTTAAGCCCTTATGTGAAGATGCAGGGTCATATAGTATCCTCTCCAACTGCAGAGGGATTATGAAATTCAAACATCGTTGTTTTATTTATTGAGAATCAAGATCATATAAATCAAAAAGCTTAACCAGCATTTCTGCGTACAGGAGCGAAGCAATGTAATTGTGTTTTGAAGATTCTAGTATGCAATCGTAACCATGTCGCTGGTCAATCTTGTTCAAGGATTCTTGTTCTGGGTTTTTTTGCTGATACTTTTTTATTCTATAGAGCATTCACAACCTTGTGGAAGGATTCTAGTTCTTGGTTTTTTTTGCTGATTCTATTTTATTCTATAGAGCAGTCACAACCTTGTGGAAGAATTCAAGTTATGTGTTTTTATTTTTGTTATTCAGATTCTGACTTTGATTTGCAGCTTCAGATCAGCACTCTACTGAAAGCAAGTACTCATGGCAACCCCAGTTCATCGTCTGATCCAAGATCAGAACCTAAACTTTCTCTATAATGGTAATTGTTTCATATTATAACGCAAGATTTATTTTCAATCAATCGATGATAAATGTTTGCTCATGCATTGATTTCTGCGCAGGCACTACTCCTGGGGGAAAGAGTCGAAAGACTGATGTAGCGAAAGCAGATAAGAGAGGAGGTGTTGTTGGTGGAAGGAAAGCACTCAACGACATATCAAACTCAAGAAAGCCTTCTGCATTTCATTCCATGAAGAAAGATAGCTCCATAAATGTCATTTCTATTGACAAAGATCCTTCAACTGTGAAAGCAAAATCATCCAAGGCACCTGAGAAAGGAAGAGTTGGGGGTAGGAAAGCACTAAGTGACCTCACAAATTCAGTCAAGTCACATCCAAAGCAGGTCCCGAGTTTGGGCAGGAAACTGAATGCTGTTGCAGAAGAAGCGGAAGAGAGATTTCTACACAATCATCAGGAGTGCATCAAAGCACAGACAACGACTGTCGACAAGGACTACTTCTTGAAGTCAGTGGGACTGGCTAATGGTACTAACACAATTACACTCTTGAACAATGATTGATCAACTTGATCCCTTTATTATGATTGATCAACTTGATCCCTTTATTATTTCTGGTGAGTAATTAGATTTTGTTATTTGGTTGCAGATTTTGCAGCATTGCTATCACCTAGCAAGGCACTTCAATTGTCGTCAAAGAAGGTAGCTTTTTTTTTGTAATTTCATCGTCAACTAAATTGGTTTTTTGTGACGAGACACTAACCTCACTCATATTTCAGGTGGAGAATATGAAACATTCTATAATGGAAGAGCTTCCTAGCTGCAGCTCACCTGCATGTCAATCTCCTCAGTCGCCGAAGGCGCCGTATACGATGAGCTGGGAGGATGACTATTTCTCTGATCTGATGATGATTGAGACACCCAAGCTCAAGTAGCTTACTTGTTGATTGATTGGTCACTTGTCATTTAGTCAACTGATTGCTGAATGAATGGCTTACGTTTGTATGCCTCTGTTTCGTTGCTTTTTTGTTGTAGTTAGTACATATGTAGTTGCTTTTGTGAACTAGCTTTTCAGCTATCATTTTGCAAGAAATTATGCTTGAATTCGTTTCTTCGTGTAATTTTAGGTGCTTTTGACTTCAACAATAGTACATCCCAATAACATGGTATTTATGCTCAATGAAAAGAAAATGAATTGTTTATGCTCAATGAAAAGGGCAATGAATTGTTTATACAATATATTTTTGAAGAAAATAAAAATAAGTTTGAAATTATGCAATTAAACAAACAATCAAATGAAGAATCTGATAAGAAAACATGGACTAGTAAATATTCAATAACAGCGTCCATTTCACCGTCAACTTATTATTTATATTTCTTTAATATTTTGAACCAGATTTTAGAATGTAGAGTCGTAGACCTATTCTTGAAGAATCATTTAAAAGGAAGTAAAACTAAACTTCGTGCAAAAATGAGGAAAACGTTGTAGCGATTTATAAACCTCATCTCAAATGCAGCAGGCAAACACGAATCCCACCCTTTCAGTCTCTGCATCACCACCACCACGGAATGGGGGCTCTCAGACTCCCCTCCCTCAGTTCTCTCTCCTCCGCCGCGGCGGCGGTTCCACGCTACAACTTCTGCCGCCAGCTGCGTCTCCCCCTCCGTACCCTCTCCGACGCAAAATTTTCTGTACAAAGCAGCACCGTCGAGAAGGAGATCGCCTCAACTCCTCCTGAACTTGAGCCTACCTCGCAGAAGCCCAGACTACAGCCGGAAAAGGATAGAGTTATCACTCCTCGATCGCAGGACTTCAATGCCTGGTACTTGGACATAATTGCGAACGCGGAGTTAGCTGATTATGGCCCTGTTCGCGGCACTATGGTTATTCGTCCCTACGGCTACGCCATTTGGGAAGCAATTCAGGTTTATTGCCTTTTCTCTCGGTCCCTGTTCAGTTAGGGTTTCGAAGTTTTATGCTAATTAGTTTCTTTAATTGGTGCAGGAGTATTTGAATTTGAAGTTTAAGGAGACCGGTCATAGCAATATGTATTTCCCTCAGGTGAGTTTTATCCATCACTAGTATCTGAGTATTGGATAGTCATATGATTAGTTTCTGTTTTAAATTACTGGTTATGGCGGTTGAAGTGGTGGTGTGTTGGAATAAAATCAATTTACTTTCCTGATGAGCTTGTGAGTTGTCCTAAAGACTGGAACTCAAATCAGTGGCCGTGTCCAATCAATGATTTGTTTCGGTCTAATCTTGGTAGTTTCATATGCAAAAAGGACAAAATGTTATGATGGGGTTACAGTAACAGCCTGCTGTTGTTCGCTGTCGCCTCTTTGAGGATTAAGAAGAATCCTTAGAGGATGTCTGTGATAGGGTAATTTCTTGAGTTGGTTATAGTGTCTCAAATCACAAGAATTCAAATTTCTTTTCCTTTTGTTTGGGTTGGGGGGTTTGGAGTTGTATCTTTAGCTAGGATGTCATCACTTTTTGGGGATTACTCATTCCTTTGTAACGTTTTATCCCTTTTCTAATAAAATTTGTTGTTTCTTTCTTTTAGAAAATAGTTAGTATTAGTAGTATCATATATAAAGTTGGGGCCTTCATTTATTTCGCAGCTCTTAAATTATGCGTGAATTGTGATACTTGTCCCCGCTTCAAGTGGCTATTACTTTGGTAACAAACCAATAGGACTTAGATGCATGTTTTCTCCTGGCACGGTAATCAGACTATACTTACGACTTCTAAATTCACTATGATTGCAGTTTATCCCATACTCATTCATTGAAAAAGAGGCTAGCCATGTTGAAGGTTTTAGTCCAGAATTAGCTCTCGTGACAGTTGGAGGAGGAAAGGAGCTTGAAGAAAAGCTTGTGGTAGATATTAGTTGCTATGAAATTTCAATGTTCTTATTTCCTTCTTTTAAGGATTCATCATTTTCCTCGAATTTCTTTTACAGAAAAGTGATCCATATACTGTTTTTAAAAGATATAAGTGAGTGTGCTTTTTGATTAGTGTACTTCTTGAGGTTCTGGCAGGTTCGACCTACAAGTGAAACAATTGTCAACCACATGTTCACTCAATGGATTCATAGTTACCGCGATCTTCCACTAATGATCAACCAGGTTTTTCTGGATCTGTTTACAGTCTATCAGAGCATACCGTACTCTTATTTAACTGTTTAATTTGTTTTAGTGGGCAAATGTAACAAGATGGGAACTGCGCACCAAACCATTTGTGAGAACTCTGGAATTTCTCTGGCAGGAAGGTCACACAGCTCATGCCAGTCCAGAGGAGGCAGAAAAGGAGGTTAATTTCCTCTTTATTGAATAGAATTGGATATATGGTCTTATATCTGCAGCTAACAATTTTCATGCTCTGGATTGCAGGCATTGCAGATGATAGATGTGTACACAAAATTTGCTTATGAGCAAGCTGCAATACCTGTTGTTGTGGGTCGTAAATCAAAGGTGGAGACCTTTGCTGGTGCTTCAAAGACATATACCATTGAAGCAATGATGGGTGATCGAAAGGCTTTACAGGCTGGAACTAGCCACAACCTTGGGCAGAATTTTTCACGTGCATTTGGAACGCAGGTTGTTAGCTTACTTATATAAGACTTTCTTGAGCAGCTCCTTTCAATATTTACTTAATGTTTTGTTCTATTGCTCAAGTGGCATGCCTGTGTGAGTAATAGGGTCTTTCCTATAGTACTCAAGGAGAATATTATGGTTTAGTAAGTTTTATACTTGGTCTTAACTTTCCAGCCTGCGACATTGTGTATATAATAGCTGGCTTCTTACTCTTGAGTTTTCCTGAATCCAGAGATGCTTCTGTACATAATTATGCTTCTTCCCCAATCATAAATATTTTGACAAAATCACTGAGTGCATGAGGACTGCAGCTAATATAGCTGGTCATCAAATTGATAGAGGGAACTTCTCCACAATAGGCTTCTTATATGCAGAACTTGTAATGGAATTATTATTATTATTATTTTATTTAGGGTGGGGGTGGAGGGTGGGGGTTGGTTGGAGGGGGGGAGTTTTGCCTGAACCCTGTTCTAGGCTTGTACAATGTACATCCAACCTAAGCTTTAACTTGTGAAAGCATTTTCTTCCCTGAACATGCAATGTGTTGGAAATACTACCTTCTGATGGAATGAGCACCTTCTCAGTTCATGGATGAAAATGGCCAAAGGGAGCATGTATGGCAAACATCATGGGCAATTAGCACCAGGTTTATTGGTGGTATTATCATGACACATGGCGATGATGCAGGTTTGATGCTTCCCCCAAACCTAGCCCCAATACAGGTACTTCTAATAACACCTTGGATAGCTTATGTCACTAATGAGTAATGTGTAACATTACTATCATTGTTTTAATTTCTGCGCTAATGCATGAGCCTCTTAACTCACGTCTATATAACTCTGTATTATCAACTATAAGGCCAGTTAACTTTTTTTTTTTCACATGCTTATAGCTATAGCAAATTGTATTTCTAACCAGTGGACGCTTTCAGGTCATAGTAGTTCCAATATGGAAAAAGGTAGATGATAAGGCTGGAGTTTTGGGTGCTGCCTCATCTGTGAAGGAAATTCTTCAAGCTGCAGGAATCAAGGTTAAACTTGACGACTCGGAGCAGAGAACACCCGGTTGGAAGTTCAATTTCTGGGAAATGAAGGTTAATTCTTGTCACCAATTTGTATCATGGCTGTCATTGCAGATAAGGCATCATTTGGCAAATTGCTCTTATCTTGGAAATATTTTTTATATGGCCAGATGGGGTTTGCTTTAATATTTCTTTACTCTTATCTAGGGTGTCCCTTTGAGGATCGAAATTGGGCCTCGAGATGTGTCAAATGGGAGTGTGGTTGTTTCTAGAAGAGATATTCCTGGGAAACAAGGGAAAGTTTTTGGAATATCAATGGAATCGTCGACTTTGGTGGCTTATGTGAAAGGCAAGTTGGATGAGGTTCAGTCATCTCTTCTTGAAAGTGCAAAATCATTCCGCGATGGGTATGTTCTGCCATAAAACTGGTAGATATGACATAAATTTGTGTTTGCACATGCTTGAGTGTGATCAAATAGAAACCTTATGATTCTGTTAAACTAGAAACCGATCTAGTCCGCAGATCTCGATTGATGAATTATCAAAATTGATTTTTCGAAATAGGATGCGCTTACACATAAGACAGTGTTTTCTCTTTGACTATGATTTTTTATGTGAAAATAATGTTTTCTCTATTTTTATGCTTTCTTACGCATAAAATAATGCTTTTGAATATTACAATTATGCTTGGTTCATAGTTTCTAGAATGACGAGGATTTTTACCAGATCCCACTCCTATATATATAGATATATTTATATATACATATGTTTGTGTGTGTGTGTGTGTTTTATTTGTAATTTTGTTGGTCACATTTCTGTCTGGGAATGGCAGTGAGGTCCTGGATCATTAACTATAATAAAGAAATGATATAGCTCTACTCGATGCTAACAATCTTGCATGCTGAAAGTTCAATATGTGCAGTCAGTTTCTGATGGTGCCGTTTTCTTCCCCTAATAAATTTTGATTGTTCAAATTTTGAGTGATATCAAGTAGCTTGTTTGGGGAAAAGTATTGCATGAAATGTGGTCCATGTGTTTGAGGATACTGAATTCCCCAATTTTTCTAGTAGTTGCTTCCTTAGTTTTCTGGTGCTCAACAAATTCCAACACAAGTTTTTTTTGTAGCAACATTGTTGATGTGAGCTCTTATAGTGAGCTTAAAGAGGCAATTGCTCAAGGCAAATGGGCAAGAGGCCCTTGGTCAGCTAGGTACTTATCACGCTTGTAGAAAATACTTATCCGATTCTCAAATATAAAGATTCATTTTCTTTTGTTTAGACTTGGACGGCACTAAAGGCAAGTTACTCTCTTGATTTATGCAGTGATAGTGAGGAGCTGAAGGTGAAAGAAGAAACAGGGGCAACCATTCGATGTTTTCCTTTTGAACAGCCTGAGGGGGTGAAGAAATGCTTGATGACAGGCAATCCAGCAGATGAAGTTGCAATTTTTGCAAAATCTTACTAATCTCAAAGTCAGAATCATTTTGGTCTATGCTTCGGATGCGCTTGCTTGTTCTCAATAATGTTACTTTTATGGAATTTTACTCGTCAAGTATACAAGTTCCTTCTATCATTTTTCACATTGACCTATAGGGGAAAATCTTTTTGAAGCTTCTGATCATCTAGTTTCGCG
>JAODLM010000709.1:0-69220 GCA_036937905.1 Salvia rosmarinus
TGGATATACAAGAAGTGATTCCGACGAGAGGTTTCGCCTTTGCCCGGATGCCACAAAGTGGCACTCGATCGGTGGCATCGATTTCGATGAGACCTTTTCGCTGTAACAATACTCGAGTCCATCGTAATTCTTCTAGCCATAGCGTACCACTCGGAACCTAGGGGTTTGGCAAATGGATGTTAAAATCGCTTTTCTAAGCGGTTACACTTGAGGAAGGTAGAGACGTCTATATCACGTTGCACTCAAGGTTATGTGGTAAAGGGTGAAGAGCATCCCAGTATGGAAGCTTAAAGTCCATTTATGGACTTAGCGAACCTCCAGATCATGGAACTTACGCTTTGGCAATTGGTAAAAGTCTATGGATTTACCGGTTGCCTAGCGAGTTGTCATGTATCGGTTAGATATAACGGTGATGTGGTATTTCTTGCCTTTATGTAGATGACATCCTTCTAGTCGGGCAACAGCATTATTTGTTATCGAGGCAGTAAAGAGTTGGCTATCCGATCAGGTTTCAAATGAAGACTTAGGAGATCACGGCGTACATTCTTGGGATCGAGGTTTATCGAGATGTGAAAAGAAAATGTTGAGCTTATCTCGGGCGTCTTACATCGACATCGTGATTACTCGTTTAGTATCGGACACGCCTTGAAAAGGATTGCTACCTTTCGAACATGGCGTGCCCTTTATCTAAAAGCGATCACCGCATGATTACAAAGGAGATAGAGGATAATGAGACAATTCGCACGCCAACTTGGCCGTGGAAGTCTCATGCAATCTTATGCTATGCACGAGGAGCGATATCTGCTGGTTGAGAGATAGTAGCTAGATATCGATCTAACCTGGACAAGCTCATTGAATTGCGATAAGCATATATCTCAGTACACGAAAAGGACTCGAGATTATAGGCTGGTTACTCATGCGAGATAGTCTAATGCCTTTGGGTTATCTGCACTCGGATTCCAAGGCGACCGTGATGAGAAAAAGTCTACCTCGGGCTGTGTGTTTGCCTTGGGAGCTGGTGCCGTATCACGGCGGTGCAAGGCAAGCGATGGCATTCTGGACTCTACCATGGAAGCCGAATATGTAGCGGCTTGAGGCTTCTGGGCGAGGTCTGTATGAGTTCGAGAACTACCTCGTGGATCTAGGTGTGGTACAGGTTTGCCCAAGAGTATCATAGTTCTTGTGATAACTTTCGGTGCGATGTGGCAAACGAGAGGAACCACGGACCCTGAGGCGACAAAACACATGAGAGAAAGTACCATGTCATAATAGAAATCGCGACGGAGCGGTGTGGCTGATTGAAAAGATTGATACGACGGAAAATCTAGCGGATCCGTTCACGAAGAACACTGCATAAAGTCTACGTATGGACACGTTAGAGGACTTGGATTAAGCTTGATGGCACCCACTTAGAAAGGAACTTTTGTATAAGTGGGAGAAACAAAGTGATGGTTGTTTGTAATAGCTAGTAGAAAGACACATTGTATACTAAAAGTTTGCTTTAGTATAAGTGGGAGATTGTTGGTTGTATCTCAAAGCGAGTTTGGTTGAGAACATGTTACAATGTTTCCACGTTACCACTATTACAACTCTCTGTCGGATTTGAATACTTGATTGCATATATCGCCGTGTCTCTTATCTCATATATAAGTTAGATCATCAGATTATGTAGAAGATCACGTAATGCATATGATCGGGTGAAAACAATGAGATATAAAAGTTTCACTGGTGAAGGCGACTTGAGGGCGAGTTGTCGGTTTGCCGCTGCGATATACAATAAGTGACTTGACTTAGTTGCTTGTCTGTCTTTGATACGTCTCGGCGTATTGAAGGATCACGATGAGATGTGTTCTTTACGGCCGTCGTGAAGAACCGAGATCTCGGCGACTTACGATGATCTAAACCTCGATAAGGTATTAGGTGAGTATGAGTTCTCGACCATCACACTTTGACTTGTTATGAGTGAGGGTTATGTTCTAACCCAATTCTCGCATCTTGGGTGGTGGCGATGCTTGTATGTCACGCTAGTTATCTCATGTCAGTCCTGCGTATCCGTTTAGGATGATGGCGTCCCCTAAGGAAGCTCAAAGGTTTATTGTTACTAAACCACGGAGTCAGAGTTAGCTCAAGTACAATAAGGTTGAGTGGTACTACTTAAGGAAATGAAGTTATTAATAGTTTTAAGCGATCGAGATTGCTAGAAATGATTAATGGACGTTCGATATCTTAAATACGGATTCGTGAATGTCTATGCAAGCCCGACTCAACCGGTAATAAAGGGTATGTCAACATTCTTTCTCTATGGCATGATCGAATGTTTATAAATTAATCGGCGTTCTGGTGAATATAAGATAATTAATTATTGAGGCCCTTCTTTATTCCTCAGATTGATCTGGTCGGCCCATCCAAGTTCGTAAGAGAATCGAGGAAAAATCGCCTCTATTGCTTCAATGGCAAGATTTTATTCTCTTTATCCACAAGGATATAATTATATTTATGGTATATGCATAGATCCTTTCCATATAAGATTATGGTAATAATCTTGAGAGTATGGAAATAATCAAGAGTATGGAAATAATCCCAAGAGTATGGTAATATTCCATATAGGATTATGGTAATATTCCATATAGGTTTATGGTAATATTCATATAGGATTAAGGTAGTGCGTTATAAATATAAGGTATGAGATAATGTCTGGCTAATGCTCACATATTGCAAGACAATTTTCGCCATCACATATCGAGATTCTCGAAAATTGTGAAGAGCTCGGGTGATTTTCGGTGCATTCTCCATAGCTTCGTCCTCACTTTCGGCGTTGGAGTTTGGGTATCCGGATACAGTCCGGAAGGTCGCCACGCAGTCTCGACCGTTCAATCCGTTCGTCCCGTTCGATCCACCTCGGCGGATCCAAAGGTAAACACGTGAAAACCCCTAACGTGTTGCGATTTAATTATATAGACGCATGCTGGGTTTATAATCAATGTATGGTGAATTAAACACCCAAGATGGATCCTCGGGCGAGGGTTAACATAGGTTTTCCTACACATACTACATGCACCGGTCTTTGTAATCTTCAAAACGCAGCGATGAAAGTCCTCGTAAGCGATTGACATGATATGGTGATAGCTCCTCAGAACGCTTTTGCTTTAATATTACGATATGTGGTGTTCGATGATGTGCTTGGATTTATGTTCATATTTATAAATACCGGTATATATATATATATATATATATATATATATATATATATATACATTGATCACGATGGATAGTATAAGAAAATTTCTAATTGCGTGTGTTTATGAAGGATATGATGCGAGAAGAAGAAATCGGTAGTAACACTCCGAGAGAAGACACTCCTTCACCACCACCACGGCCGAGGCAGTTGAGGAACTATTCCTCGGGTGAGAACCCAACGACCTTCACCCGGATGGGAATCCCGTGGATCCGAACGTTGGATTCGCTGGAGCGAATCTTCAACTTCCTCCACCGCACCTCTCGTGAACGCTTGTCGTGCGTTGCGCTTCCGGATGACCGTGCCACCGGTGCAGTGAAAGGCGCAAGGAAGACTCTATCCGAGGAGGAGTGAAAAATTTCTCCTCGGAGGAATTTAAGAAGGAGGTGTCGGTAAGTACATTCCCAAGAGCTACGGAAGAAGAAAGAACATGGGTTCTACAACTGCGCTTGAGGAAAGACGCAGCGGTCCTGATTACGATCGTGCATTTTATGAGATATCGCGGTATGCACCACAATTGGTCGACACCGACGGTAAGAGGGCGAGAAGTTTGGTGGGACTCGTCACAAAATCGTAGTATCGTTAGCTGGCCACGGAAACCTAACTTACCGTGAGACTCTCAGTCGGGCATTGGACATCGAGGCTACCATGCCCGAAGATAGGACTGTCGTTGTACATCCCCCGAGTCACCAAGGGGATCGTGGGAAGAGAAAGTGGGTAGGACCCATGGGACAAGGATCCGACACGGCCAGCCGGAGGCCATAACGAGGAATAACGTGCCATCCGGGCACGGGCAGGGAATGGACGCCCATGGTACCCCACACCGGGGAGAAACCAAATTTGTGAGGTTTCCCCGATGCCCTGCGTGCCATGAGTCGTAAGGGACATGCGCATTCACAAATGACGGATGCTTGAGTGTGGCGGAAGGGCCACTACTCGAGGATCGCCTCAGAAGTGCGCTGAGGGAAGCGGCCGTCCCGATGTGCCCAACCAAGTCCAACCGATCCGGGCTATTCGAGCCCAACTGCTCCAACAACAGCCCAGGTCCAAGATCTTAACAAATAGAGTCGTGACCATATCAACCACGACGCCAACGGCGACAACAATGGCGGCGACCCGGCGACAAAGAACAAACCGGCAGCCACAACAACAACAACAACAAGAACGACAACAACAACATCATCAATAAAAGCAACCACCATCGCGGGCTGTGGCCTACGCCCACCAAGAAGAGAGTTCCAGGGCACGCCAGGAACCAAGGAAACTTGGCGGTATGGGAATACCTCCAACCACCGTTATCCTCTTTGTTTGACATCGGGCGTACCGCGATTCTTTTATTCTTTGAAGCATCGTGAGAACTTAGGATTAGATCCTAAACGCCACGAACAAATCATGAGAATATCTTCTCGATGGGAGGCATAAGAACGGTAACTCGATATGCTCGAACCTAGAACTTGGACTAGAGCCTGCCAAGGTCTCGACAGATAACCTTCACGTCGTACCATGACGAGTATGTGGACATAATCCTAGGAATGGATTGGTTGACCGAACATAATCGACCATCTGTGTAATGAAAGGAAAATTTCTTTCCAACATCCAGGAGAAAACCTCTGACTTTCATGGGATCAAGATGGGAGAGAGTTCCAATCATATCCGCACTACAAGGAAGTTCTTTGAACAAGAGAAGAACCATGCCTACCTCTTCTATCTTCGTGAGGAAGAGGCTGAATGAGAGAAGGATAGAAGACGTCCCGATCGTGAAGGGTACCCGATGTATTTCAAGATGAACTATCGGGATTACCAGCAAACCGAGATCGAGTTCACGATCGACCTTGAACCAGTTCTCGCCCCGATCAAAAGCCTCATACCGAATGGCACGAAGCGAATCGATGAGTCAAGATCCAACTGTAAGAACTCTTGGAGTTAGGATTCATTAGACCCAGCAGTTCTCCATGGGAGCACTCCGTCCTTTTCGTGAAGAAAATGATTGTACATCGAGAATGCATAGACTATCGAGAGTTAAACAAGATAACTCTTAAGAATAAGTATCTCTGCTTCGAATCGACGATCTGCTTGATCGCCCATGAGCAGGAGTCTTTTCAAAGATAGATCTAAAGTCTGGATATCATCAATTAAGGATTAGACTGCAGGATGTACCTAAAATGGCTTTCCGTATAAAGTATGGTCATTTCGACCATCGTTATGCCTTCTGGACTTACAAATGCCCCAAGAAAGATTTATGGATATCATGAATAGGTATTTCACTTGCATTTAGATAAATTTGTCCTAGTATTCATAGACGATATCCCGATATACTCCAAGAATAACCAAGAACATAAAGAGCACTTGAGAACTACGGTCTTTGCGCAAACATTAAGGCAAGAGCAACTCTTCGCCAAGTTTAGCAAGTGTTAGTTCGTTAGGGCGAGGTGACATTCTTAGGTCACATCGTGTCCGCCGAGGAATCAAAGTAGCGCCGAAGATCAACACAGTTAAGTGAACGGGGTCGCCGAAGAACCCGAATGAAATTGAGTTTCTTAGACTTGCCGGCTATTATCGAAGATTTATCGAGGATTCTCAATGATAGCCCGACCCATGACCCAATTGCTGAGAAAGGGATCAAGTACACATGGACCGAGAGTGTGAGGCTAGTTTCAGAGACCCGAAGGAGTTCTTGACGACAAGATACTGATTTAGCAAGTCCGTGCTGCGTATAAAGAATACACAATCTACACGGATGCTTCAAAGAATGGACTAGGATGTGTCTTTGATGCAAGAAGGCAAGGTTATTGCTTATGCTTCAAGGCAATTACGCCTACATGAGTTGAACTATCCTACGACGCACTGGAATTAGCTTGATCGTCGACATGCCTTAAAGATTTGGAGGCACCACCTTTATGGAGTTAGATGTGAGATCTATACTGACCATAAAAGCCTTAAGTATTTCTTTTAACAGAAAGATCTTAACATAAAGCAACGTAGATGGTTAGAACTGGTGAAAGATTACGACTGTGGTATCAATTTCCACCCAGGAAAGGCTAACGTTGTAGCCGATGCTTTGAGTCGCAAATCACACCCTAGTCTGGGGTGTCTCCTCAGTCATGAAGAGACACTTATAAAGGAATTTCGAAAGATGAATATCGAAATCATAGACCCGTCTCAAATGATAGAAGGTCGTATTACAACGTTGATTGCAATCCCAGACTTAAGAGTCTGAATCTTAGAAGCTCAGAGGAAGAGCAAGAAGCTAGAGGGAATACGAACTAAGGTCAAGGAAAACAACCACAAGAATTTCAAAGAAGCAACAGATAACGTTTTGTTGTATGAAGGAAGAGTGTGTGTTCCAGAGGACGAAGGGCTTAAGAGCGAGATCTTGAAAGAAGCCCATGAGACTTCTTACACCGCACACCCCGAAAGCACCTAAATGTACCAAGATCTCAAGGAGAAATTTTGGTGGGATGGAATGAAGCGAGGCGTAGCTTCATTCGTAGAACGTTGTTTGACGTGCCAACAAGTGAAAGCACTCCACCAACGACCGTATAGAACCTTACAACCGCTAGACATACCGGAATGGAAATGGGATGATATTGCCATGGATTTTGTTACCGAGCTACCCAAATCACAAAAAAGAAATACCGCTTATTGGGGGTCATCGATCGCTTGACCAAGAGCGCGTATTTTCTACCCATCCCGATAACACATGGATCGAACCACTAGCACGGTTGTACATTCGAGAGGTCATCGTCTACATGGAATTCAAGACTATCATGTCCGATAGAGATTCAAATTTACATCAGTTTTGGATGAGTTTACAAAAGGAATGGGACTCGATTACAATTCAAGATCGTTCCACCCAGTACGGATGGACAATCCGAGAGGACCATTCAAACTCTTGAAGACATGTTAAGAACCGTTGTCCTCGATAGGAGAAAGTTGGGAACAAGTGTTACCACTTGTGGAATTAAGCCACAATAATGACTACCAAGCAACTATTGGAATGGCCCCATCTGAAGCTCTTTATGGAAAGAATGTCGATCACCACTACTGGGGATGAAGTGGGAGAAAGGAGAGTATTAGGACCGACTGCGTGGGCGAAATGATCGAGATTGTGAGACAGATCCGCCAACGGATCAAGAGTCCCAAGACCGACATAAGTCGACTGTACGACAAACGTCGCGTGGAGCTACATTTTGAAGTGGAAACAAAGTCTTCTTCAAGATTTCTCCATCATAAGGAATCGTGAGATTAAAGAAATCCAGGGGAAGCTACGGCCATGTTTTATAGGACCCTATGAAATCTTGGAAAGAATAGGACGCCGCTGACTTCTGAGACATCGCTTGCTAAGCTTCGAGAACGCTTGCACAATGTATTCCACGTTTCACAACTAAGAAAGTACATACATGACCCCAGCCATGTGATACCAGCCGATGATATTGTCCTCGATGATAATATGAGTTATGTGTAACTACTACGGAGATCTTGGACCGAGCGTATCCAAAGACCGCGAACAAAGAGATATCATGCTAGTGAAGGTCCTATGGCGACACCATGGACAAGAGGAAGCAACTTGGGAACTAGAATCAGCTATGAAGGAGAAATACTCAGATCTCTTCCAAGGTTAGCAAATTTCGGGATGAAATTTATTTTAAGGCGGATGGAATGTAATAACCTAAAACAAAAAAATTAAAACGTAGCTCAATGAATTAATTTTTAAAAGTTAACGAAGAATTTAATCCGAATCGCATATTTAATATTTTTATGAATAAACGAGGAATTTATCGATTAATAACCGAACGATAGTGTAATACGATCGGATCTAATAAATCGGATCGCGAATTTGTGCAATGACAATCGAGGTAACAATTTCTCGATATCCTAATCGTCATGGACGAGTCACAATCATCGATCCTCGTTCGGACGAAACGAATGATATGTCGCTATCGTAAATTATCTCAAAAATCATAATTTCAAAAAAATGGTGTGTTTTGAGTATACCAACAACTTCAGTAAAATCTTTGTCTCTACCTCGCTCTGCAGGACCATATACTGATCTGCAACCCTCTGCTTGCAAGATAAGACAACAAATTCTTCTTCTCACCTTCACTATCTCATTCTTGTTCATTCATATACGAGACTTCCATTACAAGTTCCACTCTCAAAATTCCTCTCAATCTCACAACACCCTCAAGAAACAAAGAGAGAGAAGAAGAATAACAAGGTAACAATTCCAGTTTTTTAAAACATTCAACATATTTCTTAAAATGACAACCAATTCCATTTCTTTTCTTTGAAGCAATTCTGGTGCCGTCGATTGAAGTAGGAAAGAAGGAAGCATATACATTAATCTCACCAAGGTTCTATCTTAGCCACCTGCTCCATTTACAAATTTCTCATGTTTAAAATTAATAATAAATTTGTCCATTGATACAAACATACATGAACACATGGAACTGGAATTTTATATGCTCAGTACATAGGAGTTTAGTAAATACAAAACTTAGAAAACTGAGGCTATTAACCAGCGGTGACAAAGAATCGTGAGCACGGCCAAGCCAGACACGCATTTACGACACCAAGATCCTCGATAGGGCTCCAGAGCCAATGACACGGCAAACCTGAAAAAAAAGAGGGCGAGGTGAGAGATTGAGAGAGAAACATGTGATTGCACGTATGTGCGTGAGTGAACAGCATAGTGGCGTTCATTGGATCTGGAAGCCACGCGGTGGGCCGAGCAGCACGGAGAAGTGAGAGGCGGCGGCGCTTTGCCGAGAGAGAGAGATCGCGCTACGCGCTGTATGTGTCTCGAGTAAGATCCGCGAAGATGAGGTTAAATGCTGGACGGCGTGGGTAGATCGGGGGAATGGGTGTTCGATTTTTCAGATCGTGTGCGTATATGTGTGTGCGTGTGTCGTGGTTCGCAAGAAACCGAGAGAGAAGGCGGTGGCGGCGGCGATGGCATCGCTCGACGAGCGCGGCGATGTCCGGAGGGAGGCAAGAGAGATGACGGTGGCGCAATAGGTGAGGGAGGCGAGAAAGAGAGAAACGAGTGATGAGATGAGAAGAAGAAGAAGAGAGAGGAGCAGTTGTCACACCGACGGATCAGCCGAGATATGGCCGATCGGCCGTGGGTGACGGTCTGCGGCGTGAGTGGTGAATGCCAAGAGAGTGAGAGAATGAAAGGGGAGGGGGTGGGCGGCTAGGTCATAGTAGTTTAGGTTTTTATTTTAATTTGTTGGGCCAAGTCAAACGGGCCGAATTAATGGTGATGGGCTGATATGGTTTTAATTTTTAAGTTGTGATAATGGGCTTGGTTCATATGGGCCGAAAATAATTCGTTTGGGCCTTGCTCGGTGGGCCAAAAACTTATTAGATTTGGGCTTAGCTTATACTTAATTATATGGGCTGAAATTAAAATTATGTTGGGCCTAACTGAGATGGGCCGAGAATGAGCTAATAGAATGGGCCGAGTTTGGACCCAAAATAATATTAATATGGGCTTCTGGAATTAAAATGATATGGGCTTTTGAATTAATTGAGTGGGCATTTAATTAATGTTGATTTGTATCTTCGAAGCAGTTTTGGTTGAGCTTGATATCAATGTTTCTGTTACCACTATTACAATCTCCTATCTGATTGTTTACTTGATTGCATATATGTCCATTTATCTCATATATAAGTTAGATCATACATGTGTTGTAGATCATGTAAGTCCGTATGATTGGTCGAGCTTAATGAGATATAAATAGTATCACGGTGAGACAACTTGAGGACGAGTTGTCGGTATGAGCCGCGGTGTAGATAAGAAGTGACTTGACTTGGTTGTTTGTTCATATCTTGATGCGTCTCGGCGATTGATGGATCACGGTGAGATGAGTTCTTCTATCTCGACCGTCGAGAGAACCTAGATCTCGGAGACTTACGTTGATCTAATCTCGATAAGGTATTAGGTGAGTATGAGTTCTCGACCATCACTTCGACTTGCTATGGGTGAGGTTAGATGAGATAACCCAAGATTCTCTGCGATCTTGGGTGGTGGCGATTTCAGATGTCATGCTAGTTATCTCAGACGAGTCACCGTATCCGCTAGGATGATGACGCCCCCTAAGGAGCTCAAAGGTTTATTGTACTAAACCCTATGGTCGAGTTATCTCAAAGTACAATAATAAGGTTGAGTGGTACTACTTAAGGAATTGAAGATATTAATTATTTTAAGCAATGTAACGCTATAAAATAATTAATGGACGACGATATCTTAAATACGGGATTCGTAAAGTCTAAGTGCAAGCCGACTCATCTTGGTAATAAAGGGGTAAGTCAAGATTTATTCTCTAGTGGCATGAATAAATGTTTATGAATTAATTTATGTTCTAAGTTGAACATAAGATAATTAATTTATTTGAGGCCCATCTTTATTCATTGCATTCGATCCCCTGGCTGGTCCATCCAGTTCGGAGCTTAGTGATTTTCGCCTCCTTATAGAGTCCAACGGGACTCGACTTGATCTCTCTATCTTCAAAGGATAAGATTATATTTATTAGATATGCATAAATCCTATCTTGATAGGTTTAGGGTCGCATTATAAATATAAGGAGAGAGAAAATCAAGAAAATGCTTAATCATAATTTTAGAGAATTACTATTGTGAAATAGTGAGAATTTTCAATATAGGAGGCGAGAAGGCGTTAATTTCTAAAGCACTCCATAGATTGTCTCACTCGCATTGGAGTTTAGGCAAACGGGATACACCCGTAAGATCAAAGCACACAGTCTTGATCCATTCATCCCCGACAAATTCGCAGTAAACACGAAAACCCCTACGTGTTGCAATTTATTATATAGGTGCATGCTAGGCATATAATCAATGTATGGTGAATTAAACATCCAAGATAGATCCTCAAGAGGGTTAAAATCAGATTTCCTTCAATTGGTATCGAGCCCTGTTCAAAGATTCGCTCTGTTGGATTAATTCACGCTTGATTATAACGTCGCAATTAATTAATTGTGAACTGCTGCTCATCGCGCTCGTTTTATTTTTGTCGGATTTTGTTTTTCACCACTAGAAAATCCGTGGTTAGATTAGGTTTTTTTCGTAAATCTTATCCGTAAAGAAGAAGCGAAGATGAAAGCACGAAGAACGAGGCGATGAGAGTTCACCGGAGAAACCAGACGCGGCGGCGAGCGTGCGAGGCGGCGACGCACGCGAGGCGTGCTCGGTGCCGCAAAGATGCCCCTACCGCTGCGCGTGCGTTCTCGGCGAACAAAGGCGAATAGGGTCGGCGGGGTCTTCGCAACCCACGACGGATCGCGCAGTCGCGCAGACAAAACACGATCGGAAAAGGCGGGCACGCTTATCGTCTTGAGGCCTCGGCACGCCTCGGCGGGTCGCGTTGTGAAGAGCACTCGGCGGGCGCCACAGGCGCCAGCGACCTCAGACGCGAGTGCTCACGCGATCTCGAGGTGGCACGCGATCGCGGGCACCAGCACCGGTAATGCGGGCGCGCCGCGGCGCCGAGGTACGGAAACCTCGAGGCAGCGCTCGCGAGGGCTCACGCGACGCACGAGGCAACGCGAAGATGCCGGGCAGAACAGACGAGTTGCGCTGGCGGGTCGCGCGCGCCGCTGCTCGGCCGTGGGGGCGCAGCTACATGCGCTGATTTTCGGCAATACCAGCGGCCTCGGCGTGATTCACGTCGGAAACCTCAACGCTGGCGAGATTCTCGAAACGCGCGGCGACGGCGCACGATTCTCGCGTAGGATAACCTCAACGCGGCGGTTTCTCGGCCGACTGCGCGACGGTGCTCGACGACTCGGCAACACCGGGCGATAGCACGCATAGCGTGCGGTGATTTCGGCGGCGGCCGGGCGATCACGGGCGAGCTCCCGGCGACGTCTTCGCAGTGCGCTAGGTGCGGGCGGCAGGTGTCGATGGTAGCATTGGTGGGCTGTTCCCTAGCCCAAATTTCTTTATGACCCGACCCCATTTGTTTGGGTCGACCACCCAGTTCGCCTCGACCGATTTTTCGCCCAGATCCAAATTTTGACCCGGTTCAGTTTTCGATCCGGTTGGCCTGCTTCAATAATCCGCCCGTTTTAAATTTTGGCCCAAATCGGTTTGTGAATTCGGTCCGTGCCCTGTGCGCGAGGCACATTTCGAAGTTTCAAGATCATGACTTTACAAATTTATGTAATAAATTAGGCAAAGGAAATCGGGGTCCACGATTGAGCGCGATGAGCGATTTTAATTTATTTTATCGCTCAAAGCATGTAAATGGATGTTTAAATTATGCAGAAAGATGCTATGTATGTTTAATTACGTGATAAACATGTTATATGTTTTCGTGATTGGATGAGCATAGTAAGCATGCTAGATTTACCGCGCTTTTCAAGCATATTTTAGAATTACTGCGAGCATGTTTTACATGTTGAGTTGTAGAAAAGCATGCTAAAATTACTTGATCCGCATGGATAAACCTTTTGAAACAAAAGACTAAGCAAGTAACCCGACATATTAATTTTAAATTAAAATGTCAAGACCTCCACTTTTGATCTCTAAACAAAGTGATACATGACCGTGAGTAAACGATCCCCACACGCGTGGCTTGCTTGCCTTTGTTTGTCATAAGTTTGTTAGATGAGATTTCTAAATAACACATTTTAATCTATTGAGAAGTGGGAGTTTCATGTAAACGCCCCACGCGTGCATCAGATATCACGATTTTTCATAAGTTCTCTAGAGATAGATTTAAAATGAGATAAAAGATTTTGGATTGGGCGGTATGGTCCTAGTGAGTATGCCAATTTAAGAATTCATTTTACGCTATTAAAATTGTGGTTAATGCTTGACATCACCTCAAGTACAACTTCCCGCGAAGTCCCTTCTTGCGATAGTGATGTGGTCTAGTAAGGTCCAATCATTAATTTCAGGTGTCATAAGGATAAGTTGACATGGATTGAAATTAAACCACTAAAAGGTTTATTTTAGTCTGGTCAAGGGGTTCATGTGTAATCGTCCACACGCGTGGCTTGCATGTGGAATTCTTTGGGCGATTTGAGGTTTCAATTAATATTGTTTTATCAAAAGGTTACAATATTATTATTACGTAATTATGTGCGATCGTATGCTTATGTGTTTACATTACTTTTCGTGATATGTCTCTTTACCGATTATCAACATGCTCGCACAAAATCCTCATTCGGTCCAAATTTTATCGAGTGGAAGCGAAACATGGAATATGTTTTATGTTGAAGAACACATGTTTGTTCTCACTCTCCCAAACCCGATGCCCTTCTCGACGATCGACTAATGAGCGAGAGTTAAGCGAGACTTTGGCATAAGTCAAACAATATGGCCAAGTGCTATATGATGACTACGATGTCCAAAGACTTGCATTGCTGACATCGATCGATGGTAGACGCATGCGAAATATGGTCAAGTCTCGAGAGTAAGTTTGGGCGATGGGATCGAGCGATCGCTTCCACACAATGAGAGAAATCTTGGCGTGTAAGATGGAAGAAGGAAGTTCGGTCCATGAACATGTCTCCCATACGACTCATCTCATGGATAGTCTTGATGGTTGGGAGGAGGTATGACGGTGAAGCCAAGGTCGATATCATCCTCAACACACCGCCCAAGTCTTTGAGAATTTTCGCGTGAGCGCAATCATGTGCAAGACCGGTATACACTTAGTCGGTTTCTTAATGATCTCGTAGGCTGCGGAAGGAGTCATGGGTAAAGGAGCACATGCTCTTGCTAGCACATCTAGGGGCCCTAATTTTCCGTTGGAAAATGGAAAAGAAAAGGGCACCAAAGGTGGTGAGGCAAGGAACTAGTGGGAGTAATGGGAGCAAGAACATGTTCGCCACGGAGGCTTGAAAAGCCAAGGAGATGGGCGGTGTTGAAGTCTTGCAAGACGGGCATTGGAAGGCCAAGTGCCCTATGCTCAATGCTCAGGCACGCCATTTGCTTTAGAAGCGGAAACATTTTAGCGACTTGTTCTACCCATTCTTGGGTAGTAGACGCAGCGATCGATCATGTTTGTTACACCTTGCGGGATCCCGCAGATAAAGGGAGTGTAATGGCGAGATAACGATCTCCATGGGCAAGCGAAAGTCGAGGCCGTTGCGGTGGAGATGTTACTTTATGTTTGATAGGACGCTTTAGTTTTAAAAGGCGTTTTATATGTGCCGAGTTTGCTGAACCTTGTTTCAGTTTGAAACTATTTATTCATGGATATTCGTTATTTTTGATAGTGGTGTTTCTATCATAAGAAATGACGAAGTTATCGTGGTGGCACTTTATATAATTCGCTTTATACTATTTACGCCAAACATAATACCTATAACTATGTTGCATCTACATCAAACCTTAAGAAGAAATTTTTCTTCGCAAGATGACACCACATTCTCTGGCATCTTAGATTAGGTCACATCAATCTAAATAGGATCCAAAGGCGGCTAAGAATGGGCGTTGGGTGATCTCGAGTTACTCGGTTCGGTCTGCGAATCCCGTATAGAAGGAAAGATGTCGACTGGACCTTCAAAGCGAAGGGTTATAGAGCTAAAGAAGTGTTGGAGCTAGTCCATTCGACTGTGTGGACCTATGTCAACACAAGCTCGTGGAGAATGCAGTATTTTGTCACTTTCATTGACGATTACTCAAGGCACGGATACATATACCGCTTCACCGCAAGTCTGAATGTTTGAGAAATTCAAAGAGTTTAAGGCGGAAGTGGAGCGAAGCTTGGTAAAAGTATCAAGTCATCGGGTCTGATCGCGGTGGCGAATACCTCAATAACGAGTTTATGGACTACTTGGTGCGGTGTTGGATTACGTCCCACTCACTACAAGGCACACCACAACAAAATGGTGTGTCGAGCGAAGAAATAGGACTCTTTTAGAAATGGTTAGATCGATGATGAGTTATGAAACATTGCCTATTTAGTTGCGGGGTATGCCTTAGAAAGCGGCATACTTGCTAAATCTAGTACCATCAAGTCGGTCGATAAGACCCTTCGAGTTGTGGTTTGGCGCAGCCTAGTTTAAGCCACATAAGGATATGGGACGATCCGGCACATGTCTTTGAACAAGAAGGGCGACAAGTTGGAGGCTAGATCGACGTAATGATGTTTATTGGCTATCCTAAAGGGACGAAGGTGGTTATTTCTATAGTCCCAAGGATCGGAAGGTCGTTATTAGCACTAATGCCCGATTCTTAGAGAGGATTATATGAAAACCATAAATCAAAGTTGAAATCATTCTTCAAGAATTAGAAGATGATCGTATTCCACCACCGATTAAGCCATAGGTACGAGATGTCGTGTGTTTAGTGGAAGGATCGACACGTGATACTTCAAGAAATGAAGTGGGTCGAGTTCCTTTGGAGATACCGGCCGTCTGAGTGGCTCCTATCCGACAAGTTGTGTAAGGCAGAGAACCACAAGTTCTTGCACCCTTGGTTGCCATTATGCCGGTAATGCCTCGTCGTAGTGGGAGGGTTGTTCGTCAACCCGAGCGATTTATGTTCGTGGGTGAATCTTGGTTTAGTCGTGAAGCGAAGCGAGCAATAATCGACCCATGGACATCAAATGACGATACTGAGACATTGATGCAAGATCATGGCACACCACTATGGACTTAGAAATCGAGTCCATGCTGACTATGGATGTATCTGAAAAGACACCTCTACCGGATGGCGAGGAAGCCATAGGTAGTAAGTGGGTATACAGAGAGAAGAGAGATTCGGATGGAGAGGTTTCGACTTTTAAAGCCGGGCTTGTGGCGAAAAGGTACACTCAGATTGAGGGCATCGATTTCGATGAGACCTTTCACGCTGTAGCAATGCTCAAGTCCATCAGAATTCTTCTGGCCATAGCAGCCCACTTAAACCTTGAGGTTTGGCAAATGGATGTGAAAACCGCTTTCCTAAACGGTTACCTTGAAGAAGGTAGAGACATCTATATGCAGCAACCCGAAGGTTATGTGGTGAAGGGTGAAGAGCATCTAGTATGGAAGCTTAAGAAGTCCATTTATGGACTTAAGCAAGCTTCACGATCCTGGAACTTACGCTTTGACGAGGTGGTAAAGTCCTATGGATTTACCCAGTTGCCTAGCGAAAGTTGTGTGTATCGTTTAGATGTCAACGGTGATGTGGTATTTCTTGCACTTTATGTAGATGACATCCTTCTACTTGGCAACAATGTGAAGTTGTTATCAGACGTAAAGAGTTGGTTATCTGATCAGTTTCAAATGTAAGACTTGGGAGATCGGCGTACATTCTTGGAATCAAGGTTTATCGAGATCGCAAGAGGAAAATGTTGAGCTTATCTCGGCGTCTTACATTGATCCGTGATTACTCGTTTAGTATCGAGACCGCCAAGAAAGGATTGCTACCTTTCGACATGGCGTTCCTTTATCTAAGGAGCAATCACCTATGTTTGTAAAGGAGATAGAGGAAATGAGACAAGTTCCTTACGCTCGCCGTAGGAAGTCTCATGTACGCAATCTTATGTCTGAGACCCGATATACGCTAATCGGTAGGCATAATAGCTAGATATCAGTCTAACCCTGGACAAGCTCATTGGACTGCGGTAAAGCATATACTCAAGTACCTGAAAATGATTCGAGATTATAGGCTAGTTTACCAAGCAGATAGTCTAATGCCTTTGGGTTATTCAGACTCGGATTTCCAAGCTGACCGTGATGAGAAGAAGTCTACCTCAGGCTATGTGTTTACCTTGGGAGGAGGAGCCGTATCCTGATGGAGTGCAAAGCAATATGATGCATTGCGGACTCCACCATGGAAGCCGAATATGTAGCCGCCTTGAAAGCTGCTAAAGAGGTTGTATGGTTCAAGAACTACCTTATGGATCTAGATGTGGTACTGGTTTGCCCAAGAGTATCATAGTTCTTTGTAATAACTCAGTGCGATGGCAAACTCGAAGGAACCACGGACCCACAAGGCAACGAAACACATAGAGAGAAAGTACCATGTCATACGAGAAATCGTTAGGCGAGGGGATGTCTTGATTGAGAAGATTGGCTGCGGATAACCTAGTGATCCATTCATTAAGAGCTGCCGCAAAAGTCTACGAAGAGCATATTCGAGGACTTGGATTTGCAAGATGGCACTCACTTAGAAAGAAAACTTTTGTATAAGTGGGAGAAGCAAAGTGATTGTATTGTTTGTAATAGCTAGTAGAGACACATTGTATACTAAAAGTTTTGCTTTAGTATAAGTGGGACATTGTTGGATTGTATCTTGGGCAGTTTTGGTTGAGCTTGATACAATGTTTCGTTACCACTATTACAATCTCATATCCGAATTGTTTACTGATTGCATATGTATGTCCATTTATCTCATATATAAGTTAGATCATACATTGTGTTGTAGATCACGAGAGTCCGTATGATTGGTCGAGCTTAATGAGATATAAATAGTATCACGGTGAGACCACTTGAGGACGAGTTGTCGGTAGATAGCGCGTGTAGATAAGAAGTGACTTGACTTGGTTGCTTGTCTATCTTGATGCGTCTACGACGTATTGATGGATCCGCATGAGATGAGTTCTTCTATCGACCGTCGTAGAGAACCCAGATCTCGGAGACTTACGTTGATCTAATCTCGATAAGGTATTAGGTGAGTATGAGTTGTTGACCATCATTTGACTTGCTATGGGTGAGGGTTACATGAGATAACCCAAGATTCTCTGCATCTTGGGTGGTGGCGTGCTTGTATGTCATGCTAGTTATCTCAGACGAGTCACCGTATCCGTTTAGGATGATGACGCCCCTAAGGAGCTCAAAGGTTTATTGTACTAAACCCTACTGTGTTGAGTTATCTCAAGTACAATAATAAGGTTGAGTGGTACTACTTAAGGAATTAAAGATATAAATTATTTTAAGCAATGTCGAGCTATAAAATATTTAATGGACGTCTGATATCTTAAAAGCGGGGATTCAGAAAGTCTAAGTGCAAGCCGACTCATCTTGGTAATAAAGGGTAAGTCGACATTTATTCTCTAGTGGCATGAATAAATGTTTATGAATTAATTTATGTTCGAAATGAACATAAGATAATTAATTTATTTGAGGTTCATCTTTATTCCTTGCATTTGATCCCCTGGTCGGCCAATCCAGCACAGAGCTTAGTGATTTTCGCCCCCCTCCTTATAGAGTCCCACTAGGACTCAGCTTGATCTTCTCTATCTTAAGTCATAAGATTATATTTATTAGATATGCATAAATCATATCTTGATAGGGTTTATGGTTGCATTATAAATATAATGTGAGAGAGAAAATCAAGAAAAATGCTTAATCATAATTTTCGAGAATTACTATTGTGAAATAGTGAGAATTTTCAGCGTATAGGAGGAAGAAGGCGAATTTCTAAAGCACTCTCCATAGATTATCCTCACTCGGCATTGGAGTTTAGGCAAACGGGATATACCCGTAAGATCAAAGCACGAGTCTTGATCCATTCATCCCTGACAAATTCGCAGGTAAACACGAGAAAACCCCTACGTGTTGCAATTAATTATATAGGTGCATGCTAGGCATATAATCAATGTATGTAATACCCCGCATTCCTGTAGCAAAGATTAGCTCTTTATTAAGAGCTTAATAAGAAGGGCATTGCATCCTTAAGAAAGAGTTGTTTAAGTTAAAAGCTTTTATGTTAAGCTTTGAGTCGAGCTGATAGAATCTGATATAGATTCGAGAAAGAATCTGAGAAAAGATTCTTAAGCCTTTATTAGCATGAGAAGATCTAGATTTCAAGAGTCTTGTTATGATAAGATATGCGTTCATAGAAGTCTTGATCCAAGAGTCATAGAATTTCAGAGTCTTTGCTCTTTTTGATATTTTGTTTGCCGAATAAACCCGGATCAAGCAAACTACCCCAAAGTGGTTTTGAGACCAAAATGCTTTTAATAGTCAAAATCGATATTTATTTTAGAAAGAGTGATTTATGAAAATTTCAACTCATTAGAAATTCCTATATTTCTATTTGATTTATATTGAGTTAATAATTTCAAAAGATATATTATATTCTTATTTTGTTTAGCTATAATAGCTAAGGAGAATTCTAGAACCAAAAGCTTACTAAATAAGCCATTTATAGCTTATATTAGAAGTTAGGAATTAGCTTATTTGAGAAGTTAAAAATTAGCTTATTAGATAAGCTAAAGAATAGCTTCTAGGAAGCTTGTAATAGTGAAAAGATTTATATATATATATATACATGCTTCCAAAATGCTCCATTTTCACAACTTCTCCATTCTTTCCAAAATTTTCGAACACACACACTTACACACACCCGGTGTGTAAAATTTTCAAATTCATTTCACGAAGATCTAACCGCCGAATTCACGATCCGTCTTCGTACAAAGGTAGATCTACATCTCTAGAACCTATTTATGGTTTAAAAATCTGAAAAATATGAACTTTTGAGGCTCTAAACTTTCGGTCCTTTTGAGAATGTTTGAAGGAGCATGTTTTGTTCGATTATCTCTTGATATTACGTTAGATCTAGCACCTATGAGTTGTTTAATGTTGAATTTTCAAGCATGAGTTCATTCCTTGGAATCTTTGAAATTTTTGAAAATGAAGAAGCCTAGATCTTGAACTTATGTTGTTGATATTCTTGATATGCTTTCATATATGTGTTGTTGGGTAGATATAAACATGTTTTGAGCAAGAAAAACGATTAAAATCGAACCCATGCGAAAACCCTAAAATGGCCGAATACTATGTCACACATGAGGTTGGATTTTTGATTTTATTTGATCATTTTGACTTCATATTTGGATTCTATGATATGAATAAAGCTTAAAATGATTTATTCGGATTTTTCGGTCGACGTATATTAAAGATGAAATATTTTAGTTTGGCGTCAAAATGAGTTTTCAATGTTAAAGCTTTGATCTTTAGATTTTAATGATTGATTGATGATCTTTGATGATAGTTAAGCTTGTATAGAGGTTCGTTTATGTTAGATGACGTCTCACGTGATATTTCACGTTGGTCATAAGCTATGTTTATATAGGGTTGTTGATTTTGATTAAGAATAGATAGCTTAAGTTTGTCGTTGAGTCCTATGTGCTTGTTTAGTTATACGAGACTTAGTTAAGTCCTGTTATATGTCTAGATATTAGAGGATGCAATGACCCAAGTGTTCATAGACTATAGAGTCTTGAATATCAAGAAGTTATAGTCGTGACAACGACTTAAATAAGATAAAGAATTTATCTTCTTGTTTGCTCTGGTATGCTTATACACTACTTTATGTTAATGAAGGGCCAAGTTCGAGAAGAAGAAGAGAAGGACAGAGCGTCGATTCACACGAGTAATTGTTGCGGTGGGTAAAATCCTTTCTAAAGATATGAAATGATATGCTTTTGCATACTAAATGATATGATATGCATTTTATGAAAAGTTGGTGACTTGCCAAGTTTTTGAGCATGATATATGATGCATGTTGCCTATCTACGAGATGGACGATATCGGCCCTATCTTTGGACGAGTGTCGATGCAGTGGTTTGTGTACAGAGTGATCGTGAGCTAAATGGCGATCACGGTGTTTGAGAAGGAGGCCTACTTCTCAACACAAGAGTGCGTAGATATGGTTAATGAATGAGATAATGTCTGTGACGCATGTTTAATGTTGCATCTAGAATATATGAGCATGAAAGCAAGTAAGTTTATTTCGAAGCATGCAGAGTTATTTAAGCGAAAACTCACGTGTGTTGCAAATGTTATGGCAAGTCAATCTTATAGCTCTAAGAGCAATGTTTTAAATGTTTTCGGCATATACCCACCGAGTGCATCTAGTACTCACGCCCGCATATATTTCTAAATGTCGAGGATGAGCTCGAAGGATCTTTGGAATCGAATGTTGTCAGAGGAGCTTCTAGATGTTTCATCTCATGATGGTATTGTTAATTTGTTATTGCCATGTCTTGTTTGCCCGTAGTCTTATGTCATCATCATGATTCTCACCACACTTCTTGTGCGAGAACTTTGGCCTTTACTCGTTTGTCTTATGATAATTACCCTATAGACAGATCTCGTTTCATTGTTGAGATCTTGACATCTACGTTATGATGTCGACTTGCTTCTATGAACAAGGATTTCTTTTGAATGTCTAGAACCGTTTCTTTGGATACAATATTGTATAAAATGTTTGAAGATATCGATGAGTCATGCTTTCAATTCTAGTTAACCAAAGATCCTAATTTGGTGAAAGCATGTTTGAGTTCTTACATTCATTGTAAAATTAGTTTAACACCGTGATATCGGATCAATGTCGTATTTGATCTTGATTATCTTATTCTAATTATTCGTCCTCAGCCGTTATTTGTCTTTGTTAGATTACTCCTTGGGGCTTGAGAACCTAGAATCATTCTTTATCGGATCTACCTCCTTCGACTAAACAATTGCTTCATTCATGATGAAAGTTGAGGTCAAACATTGTTTGACATGGATATTCCGTCGGAATTGCCATTATAAATTATCAGAAGTTCTTTCTTAAACCACGTAACAGCCTAATTACTTAACTAATTGCTTGGTTAAGTAAGACGGGGTGTTACAATGTATGGTGAATTAAACATCCAAGATAGATCCTCGGGAGAGAGTTAAAATCATATTTCCCTTCAATTAATTGGATGGACTTTAGAATAAATTGGTATGGGCTTCTAAATTAAAATGATATGAGCTTTTGAATTAATTGAGTGGGCATTTAATTAAATGGATTGACTCTTGAATTAAATTGAAGATGGGCTTAGACTTATTTTAAATATTGGGCTAAGTATATAAATAGATAATGGACTTGAATTAATTACTTCTAGAATCCATTAATTTAAATAAAGGATTGAATTAATTCCATATTAATTAAATATGAGATTTAATTCTAATAATTAAATTTTGGAGATTTATTTTTAGTTAATTAAATAATAATCTAAATATCAATTAATTAGAGTGAGTTAATTAAATTCATTAGATTAAATAAAGTCTAATTTTTAGAAATTGAATAACATAATCAATTAATTATATTAAGGGATAATTGGAGAGTTATTATTTTAAGTGATTTATTTATATAATACGATGAACCTTAAGCAAATTGCTAAAATGGTGTGATGGAATTAAATCCTAATTAGTGGATATCTAAGATGAATTAAAGTAATTTGATTGATTAATCAAATGTTATTGGACTTTTAAATTAATCCATTTAGTTAACTTTAATTGTGGATTTAATTAATTAAATTAAAGATTTAATTAATTAATTAATGATATTGATTATGTCAAGTAGATGCTTGAGAAATATTAGTAACTTTAATTCGCAAAACGTTTGTTAGATGATGATTGAATTACGAGAAATATTTATTGATTGTGTATGAGTTTCTCTGTTAGAATATATGGGACGTGTGAGGTGAGAAACGCGACGAGGAAATGATAATAATGAATGAGTTATTGGAACTCGAAATTGTTGATACGCGTTAACAAACGACGAAGATTAGTTATGAACTTATGATTCATAAATTGTACGAAACGACGTGAAGAAACATCGATCGTGGAGAAGAATGCAACGACAAAGTGTCGTCTATCGCTATGGCGAGACTAATCGAATAGACGAAATATAGTTGTTAATTGAGTCTTATCGATAACGAAAATCCTAAAACCCAAAGACTTAAAGGATATCGAGTACGTTAAATATTAGCGATGCTTCTCGAAAGAAGCAAATGACATACTAAATTATATTTCTTACGTAGATAAGGTCCAGCGTGGACGTAGACGAAAACGACAAGGATCGCTAGCAGGTACTTCAAGAAGGACAATTCTTGAGGTGGGCTTTCTTGAAACAAAAATGTTATGCATATCTCAAAGCATGATTTACAAAGCTTTATGAAATATTATCACATGAAATGTTATTGACTGCCAAATGTTTATGTTTTGTTGTTATCCTATCTGAGATTGGTATATCCAATGTGGTATGTGAATGTGTTGGTCCACCAACGTTCAAAAAAAGGGTAACGATTGGATCCGACTTAGTTAAGGACTAACTCGGATTGTGTACACGTGTGACTGTGTGTTAAGGTTAGCTACCTCGACCGATCATGGCGACTATATGTAGGTGGCCACCTCCATAGTGCACGATTGAATGATTGAATGATCAGATATGGAACAACGTAAATGAAATAGTCAGGCCTGACGCTTTTGAGAAATGATAAAATGTTTGATAGGCATGAGTCTTTAACTAAAATCCTCATGCGCTATTGTGGCGATTAATAACTTTTGACAAAGAAAATGTTTCGGCAATGAGTCCACTGAGTACTTTTGTACTTAGCCCTGCATCTCGTTTTTGATGTGCAGGTTGAGCGAGGATTGATGATGGGTGCGAGGTGGTGCAGAGTAGCAGTTGTTTTGTTGCTTAATTAGAGGGGATTTCTAGAACCTTGGGCATGTATCGTCATATGTATGTCCACACATTTATTGCTGCCTAACTCTGATATTATTTTGATGCTTTGATTATAACTGCTTGCATACCGTATTGAACTTGAGGTCGTACCTCGTTCCTTGAATTGTGCCCTGATTGGGTTATATGTTTGAACATCGAACCTTTTGGCAAGTCCTTATGTGACTTGAGTTTGTATCGAACAACCTATTCCTTTCAGTCTATGCTTATATTCGTAGTTGATTGGTTAATTATATTGATTGGTTATACATATATCCGCTGCTTTATCGTATCAGTGACGATCTATATGGTCCGTACTTCTTTGAGAAGTCGGGTCGTCACACACGCATTTAACATGAATGATTGTCTTTATTCAATTTTTATGTCAGATTTTTTTTATTAAGTGTTGATGAAAACCAAAATACATGTTACAAGCATCAAAACTCTATTATCAAATTTAAAAACAAAGTCCACTGGTTAACCAAGAGTAATAAGGATTAGAAATGTTTGGCCATATAATCCTCATTTTTTCCCAGTCTATTCAGATCGACCCGTCGATTTTTAGCTAAATTGACATATCTAGGATCAAATGCAGTGTTGAATATTTTATTATTTATAATGTTTGTATTAGTAAACAATCTCTTTGAAAATCATGCTAACGTAAGAGCTTAAGAGGTGATTTACAAATCTCAAAAAGTTCAGCGGAAGGCGATAGCAAAGAAAAAGTACATATAGCTTGGTCTAAGAACAAATTTTGTACGAATCACGTCAGTACAACAGTAACAATATACTTTGTCCCTATACAAATAGAATTGGAAAAATTCTATAAATCACAATGTTTTAATTTTGTGAATAATGTCATGTTTTTAAATTTTATCAAATTGACACTCAGCATTTCAATATCTTTTTAATAATATACAAGAACATTTTTCTAGCATCGATATGTCTATATTAGCGAATAATATGTCATGTAACATATGAAAAATTGACGTCGTTCATGAGGATGTGACGATTATTAAAAAAAATATCGAAATATTGTGTACCAATTTGATAAAAAAAAAAGGTTCTCTTGACATAATTGAAAAAAATGTGAAAACTTTTTACTAATTAGATAAAATATAAAAAACTTCATATTTTTGAAAAATAAAATGCAATTACATTTTCTAATATTTTCTCAATAAAAAATTCCGAAGCTACACAGTTGCCTAGGTCCAGTAGTGTTGCTTTGATGAATCTATGGAGCTGGCTTTCCCTTTGATAAGCTTTTCAAGTTCACTTCATAATGTTTACTATATAAAAAAATTCTATAAATTAGGGATATAGTAAAATTTATGTATTAAATCTAATTTATAGATTTGGCTGTCAAATAACTTGACTTTAAATGAGGACCCGGACTTATCAGTTATAACCAGTGACAAAGTAAGGGGCTTGGGGGACCATTCTCCTCCTTCCCCGTTCCCAGTAATTTTAAAAAATAATTAGGACATTTTAGTAATTTTCATAATTTTAAAATTATTAAATTAATTAAATTTGAAAATTCAAAAAGTTTATGTTCTTGTCCTTCAAATAAATGATCCAAAATTATATTCAATGAGCTCAAAAACAAGTTTGTCTAGCTTTTGAATAATCAGATCTATCTTGCTGATATTTAAAATTGAGGTCAATATCATTATTTCAGAAATTTTAATGCCCCGATAATTTAAGATTTATTAAGTCGGTAATTATGATTTTTGGCTTCAATAATTAAAATATTAAAATAACAAAGATCAATGTTGATTATCCATAACGCGAGAAGTTTTATTTTACGACATTAAGTGATTAGTAAACCAAGGAATATATGTATATATGTTATTTCTTTTTAGAGTGATTTTTCAATGATGATTAATTTTTGATAATTAATCTTGCGTCGTTTTCTACACGACAAAGCTTGAAATTTAATTCCAATTTAACGAAATACGAAATAAAGTGAATACGACTTCCATATTAAAGTATTTGCATGGCTCAACTTTTATGGTATAGAGTTAAATAAATTTAATTTTGAAAGTTATATTAATGTTTTAAGAGAAACACATAAGGGTGTTTTTAAATCTATTTGTTTTTGCAATTCCTTTTCTGTATTATTTATATATAAAAAAGGGAATTGAATAAAAAAATTCTATTTTTACTATGCATAGTCGAGAACCTCATTTTGGGGTATAGAATTTTTTTTTTGTAGCACGTGATCTAATATCTACCTGGGATCTATTTTATATTATTAAAATTCATAATGGGAAGCACAGAGCTCCCACTTTTTATATGATCAGCCGAAAAATGGGCAAGAAAATAGTGGTTGATGTATTATTACATAGTGTATAATTTTGACCAATTGGTTTAATACTTTAATTTTTAGCAAGTGCACTCACCAACAAGGAAATATCATCTTCTCTCTCTCATTCTTTTCAAACTACCGAAAAGATGAGGAAGAAGTGTTCTTCACCATTTTCTTCAAGAACAAGATCAAACTTTAAGTTGTCGATAAATCGAATCCGATTAAAAGGTTGAAAATCATCAAACCTTCTTAGATATGCAAGAAAAATCAAAATCCATCTATGTTTATTATATGTATATGTTTCGAAATTTTTGAGGACTTTTTTGGATTTTTGCAAATTATTTAAGTTGTTTATTAATTATGTTAGTATGATGATTGAGATCATGTATTACGAAATTGCTATAAAGTTGAGCATGTTTTGAATTCTCCTAAAAATATGTAATTCACATGAGTATGATCTTTAATTTTAATTGCTATTTACGCATGGAATGATGATATTGAGCATTGATGTAGCTTATGTGAGTTAATTCATAATTTTTGAAAATGATTATACAATTTTTACAAAAAATTCAAAAACCCTAGTTCATGGGTTATTGGTGTATATTTTTGTATGATTGATATTAATAAATATTGTTGTTCTATGGTGAGGATAATATATAGTGGGAATTGATTAGAGTTTTTGAGAAATTGTTTACGCTTTTTTCAAAATTTTCGAAACCTATAGGATGAAGGGGACTGATATCCAATTTTCTATGCATGATGCTATTAGATATTATTAATCCTACATTAATATAATGTGTTATGTGAATTTATAGGAATTTATGAAAATGATTTGCTAATTTTTCCAAATTTTTAGAAAAACCCTAAGTTATAGGATTTAGAGTTTCAAATTTATTTTATTTAATGTAATCATATATTTAGGTTCAAGAATATGTATAATATATGATATGAATTTATATGATTTTTAGGAGAGGTATAAGGATTTTCACGTTGAGACGTTTTACTAAATGACGAGAACTTAGAATTTATAATTGCAATGCATAATTAAATTCATATATATATATATATATATATATATATATAGATTATTGGTCATGATTAAATATTAAAGTGAATTTATAAGATTTATTTGAGTATGTTGAGTAATAAATTTGAATTAGAGCTTATTATACTAATTAATAATTTTATATGTTCTAAAGTGAATTATGTGAATTTAGATAAATTGATTTACATATATATATGAGAAATGCATTAGTTTGAAGGGTAAATATCAATTTAAACCCTGAATTATACATGTTTTTATCAAAAATATCCTGAATTTTCAAAAATATCTATTAAAACCCAAAACTATCATATTTTGTTGGGGTTTTAATTTGTATCAAATATGTTAGTTTGGGGTTTTAATAGATATTTTTGAAAGTTTAGGATATTTTTTATAAAACATGTATTGTTTAGGGTTTAAATTGATGTTTACCCTAGTTTGAAGTTTGAAATGCTTTGATTAAAGTATGAATGCATTGAGCATGTTTATTTGAGACGAGCATGTTGTAGGAACGAAGCATGTTAGTGCGTGAGTAGAGATATGTTTAACGCACAGAGTTATGTTTTACGCCTAATATAAATATGGGTTTATCTGAATAGATGAACTATGACGTATGAGACAAGAAGGGAACTTAAATTCTTAAATTCAAAAATTAAACTCTTATTACTCGACTTGAGTATATGTATTAATGATGGAAAGTATAAGCTTGGTTTCTCAATAATATAAATTACTAAGAAAGAAATTGGTAGTTAGCTACTTTCGAACAAAACGGATTAGAGATATGACAATATCTCTTTGATAAAAATTTGATTTCATAACTGAAATCATTTTTCCAAGAATGACTGAGACGAATCCAAGTGATTTATCTAAATTATTATGAGGTTTGAAACGATGCTTCATCTCATTTAGAAACAAGAGTTTATAAATTAGGGTTTTTATGAAACTACAACCATAATTGGTTAAAGATACAAAAATCCTAAAAGGATTTACGTTCAGTTAATCAATCTAATAAGGTCTAAAAAGCAATCGAGTTCTACTAACTTTTGATATTTATCAAGGATGTGACCGACGTACTAAACTAGTTTCTTACATAAATGTGGAGCACAGAAGTGAGCAATGAAGGTAGAGAAAGGAGACCCGTGCTAAGAAGGAGAGTGTATAAGGTAGGCTTTCTCCTCGGGGATAAAAAGAAAATGGCAAATCTTTATTTACGATGCTTTCTTTTGATAAAATGATGATGAGATGTTTCTGTAAATTGTCTGCCCAAAATGTTTACGCTTTATGTATGTATCCTATCAGTGTTGGTTTGTCAACTTGAGGTTAATGGAATTCGGATCATATGTTAGATAGAGTATTCCTAGTGAGGGTTAACGTGTACACTGAGGGTAACTGTGCGCTGAAAATTCCTCTAGACCGGTCATAGCGTCCGTGAAAGGAGACATCCTTCTACGGTACAAAATGAGTTAAATATGGAGCATGCAGACAGAAAATGTGTCTGGCCAGACAGCAGTTATGAAAAAATGACAGAAAAAGTTTAGTAAACACATAACTTTTAAATAAAACTTCTTGTGTTACTGATGGGGCAGTGCAATTTTAAATCAATGATGTATGTTTTGGCCTGAATCCACTGAGTCTTTGTACTCAGCCTGAATGTTTGTTTTTAAATTCGCAGGTTGAGCGGGTGATGAGATGGAGCAGTGTTGAGTAGTAGGAAATCTTTTATCGTTGATAGATAGAACCTTGAGTGCACATCTTCACATATGTACCTCACGTATTATTTCGCTGCAAGAACACTAAGTTATATTTTGTTTAGAGAACTAGATTTCTTTCAGATCAGTTGGACCTTTTTGTTAAGGATCTAATAGGCTAGTCTCTTGTATGTAAATTATGTTTACTTTGATCTTCACGATCTTGATGTTTATGGATGTTTTCTTGATTTATGTCTCATAATACGATATCTCATTTTCTTTCTCCGCTTCTTAATCCTCATCATGAGTATAGTCTCGGCTAAGCCGTTCTTAGGGATAGTGAGCTGTTATAGAAACAATATAACATTTATATTTATGTTTAACAAAAATGAGATCAAAACTAAAATCACTAATCTTCCTTCTTAAAAAACTCCCTCGCAGTTAGACATGATATCAACTTGTTTCTTCTTCCTCGTCAAAAGTAAGGTCTGTTTTATTACTGTCACCCATTTATGTAATATTGTTGGAGGTTCTTGTAAGAGTAAAGTGATAAGGCTCATTTTTACCTGATTTATAGGGTTATATTTGTCTCGTCATAATCGATAAATGATCTTTTAAGTTATCTTTTGATATATTTATATTTACCTTGGAAGATATTATGCCTTGCGTATTTTGTGTCATTTTAGCACAGATTTGGATGTAAAAAAGGTGGAACACGATTAAGAGGAATTAATTAAGCAAAAAAATCGGAGTTCAGGCTCACTTCGCGAGCCATTCCCGCGAGTAGAGAAGATAGCGTGCATACAAGAAGAGTTCGCGAGTTTGCATCGCGAGTTAAACTCACGAGCAAAGCTCGCGACGTAACATGAACGCGGAATCAAATGAAGAGCTAGCACGGATGCGCGTCGGATAGGTTGGCTCGCGACAAATGCTCGCAGGCTTATCTCGCGATAGAGGCACGCGAGCCAAAGTAAGGTTTTCCTATATTAATGCACGAGACGTCAGGCGCACAGGGTAGACTTTGACAAGAGGAAGGCATTAGATCAGAGAGCTTTACAATACAGAACACATTATTTTTCCTTTTCCTTTAGCACGTTTTTGGCATAATAGTTAGCTTCAGAATTTCTTTTTGTTTTCAGTCTTCAATTCAGTTTTGGTCCTCGTTCAGATTTAATTACAGATTCAATTGCACCAATTGTTCATCGTGGAATCCTACGATTTTATTTATCTATCTCAATTTATGCTATCTTTATTTATTTATTGCTTTAGTATTTTAATTATGTTTAGCTAAATTCTGTATTGATCCTAGGGTTGTATGTCTGACTAGATTCGTATAAGTTATATGTTGATACTGTTTTGCCGTCTCATTCATGATTTATAATTCTTGGATTTAATTCTCATGTGTTGGTATTTGGCCAATATTAATGCATGCTAATTATGTGATTGATGTCTTGGCGGAATTAATTACATAATCGATATCTTGAATTCATAATACAGTTTTTACCTTGAGACCTGGCGGAGATAGGTGAATCTGAGGAGGTTAAATCTTCGTGTGCTTTTGGTAATTAGCTTACTTTCGAGACCCGACGGAGATAGAGTTTAGGCCAACCTACTACTATAGTCGTCCTGGCGTAAACTATAGTTACATTAGTGATCCTTCATACGAATGTGGATTAAATTGGTAAACAGATTAATAAGTAAATTGTGTGAATCTGGTTAGGTTAAGTACATCCCTAGGGTTAGTCTTTTATATCTGGTTTTATTCCTTGTTTATTTTTTAGTTGAGTTTTATTATTATCTCTCTCTTGATATTTTTGTTGCCTGGATAATATTCAAGATTCTGTGTTGATTATTTGTTGTGTTCTCGAGTCGCAGTCCCTGTGGATACGATATATATACTTGCTATTTTACTATCATTTATTTGGTAGGAATATTAGCGATCAAATTTTGGCGGCGTTGTCGGGGACTGTTTAGATTACATAGTGATAATTTCCTGGATTGTAGTTATTAATTCAGGCTTATAAAAAAATAGAAAATAAAAAAAATTGTTATTTATGTGTTGCTTCTTAGATATGATCTGGTTTTTATCTCTCTGTGCAGTGCATGATTACAAGATCCCAAATGAAAGAAATTATTCTTTTGGATCTTGAGATTGAAAGATCCCATAAGAGAGAGAGCCGAGAAAGAAGACAACAAGCGATGGCAGATAGACAACCTCAAGGCCATGATCGGATGGTCGAGATGGAGGAAATGCTTGCAGCAATGCAACGCCAACTGGCGTTGAATAATCAGATGGGCCAGATTGGTGGACGAGCACAGCCCATACCGCTCAATCACATGTATAGGCCACCGACGGATCAGTTCCAAGGTGGAGGATGGGGGCCAAACATCAACGCGAATAACTTTGAGTTAAAGCCTGCCCTCATTAGCATGATACAAGCGAGCGATTTGGGGAGGGTGATCAAGACCCTAATGCACACTTGGAAGCCGCTTCGATATCGTGATACTATCAAGCGTAATCTGAGTGCGGTACCGATGCCATCCGGATGCGGATGTTTATATTCTCATTGAGGAGCCAAGCGAAAGAGTGGTTCAAGAGCTTGGACTGATCACGGATTACCAAGTGGGAGCGACTCGGAGAAATTTCTATCCAAATACTTCCCACCTGCCAAGGCACAAAAGATTATTGCGAGATCTCCCATTTTCACAATTGGGAGATGAGTCGTTATTGAGGCCCGGGGGCGATTGAGAAACTCGCTACGCAAGTGTCCACAGCATGGGTTTTCACCTGAGCAACAAGTGACACAATTTTATAGTGGACTCAATGCTAACACCCGTAGCATTGTTGATGCGTCAGCTGGAGGATGCCTTCTCAATCGAGGAATATATGAAGTGTTGAGAATTATTGAGAAGATGGCATCCAACAGTTATCAATGGCCGATGGAGAGACAGCCGATCAGAAGAGTGGCTGCTGCAGAGTTGGACGATAAATATGATGATCTGTTAGAGAAATTTACATCTCTGCAGAAGGAGTACGAAGCTGAGAGGAAAGGGCAGATGACTGTAGCCATGGCGCAGAATATGGAGGAGGTTCACTATGTGAACCAAAGAAGTAATTTTCAGGGGAATCAGAGTGGGAATCCACCATTTCATCCCAATAATAGGAATCACCCCAATTTTTCCTATGCCAATACGCAGAATGCTCAACAACCACCACCTGGTTTTGCTGTTAATAATGGAATGATTGTGGAACCCAAGAAGCCGAGCCTCGAAGATATGATGCAACAAGTTTTGGTGAGCAATCAACAAATTGCAGCGAGTCATCAACAAATTGTGGCTCAGCAAAATATTGATTCTCGGGAATGAATAGGTGAACACTCGGAAAGCACGATTAATACCATCAACAACACGGTGATAGCACTTGGAAAACAATTAAAGATGATAGAGAACCAAGTGGGGCAGATGGCTAATGAAAGAGCTGGAATGCACAAGCAAGGGCAATTTCCAAGCAACACTGAACAGAATCCTAAGAATCATATGCCTCCGAATCAGTGTAATGCAATTTATTTGAGGAGCGGAGCATCATATACTAATCATCTGGAGCATGAAGGAGAAGAGTTAGATGAGCAAAGAGTCGAGGAAGACATTCTGATAGATTCTTGCATCGCGAGCAGTTCTCGTGATATCCCGACGCGAAGCTGTCTCGCGAGGCAGAGCGGCCCGAGCACAGAACCACGCCTCGCGACCTTCCCTCGCGAGGAAGGGTCGCGAGTGAATCCCGCGAAGCAAGACGGGCCTGACAAAGAACCTGACATGCGAGAGAAACTCGCGAAGGACGCGAAGCAGCACGGAGGAGGCATCTCGAGAGAGTATAGAGAAGAGAAGTCGCGAGAAATATTCAGAGAGGAAAATTCGTGAGGGATGGCCGCGAGTCAACCGACGCTCCCAAAGCCTACAGCTCCGTTTCCTCAGCGCATCGGGAAGACGAAATATGACGAGGAGTACGCCCTATTCAAAGAGATGTTCCAAAAAGTTAACATCACCATACCTCTCTTCGATGCGCTCAGAAACATGCCCGGATATGTTAAATTTCTCAAAGATGCAGTGGCAAGCAAGAAGAAGTTAGGTAAATTTGAAAAAATTAACCTTTCTGAAGAATGCAGTGCTATTTTGCAAAAGAAGCTGTCGCTGAAACAGAAGGATCCGGGGAGCTTCACGTTGGAGTGCGAGATTGCCGAGCATACATTTCCCAACGTGTTGTGTGATTTGGGAGCGAGCATCAATCTGATGCCCTTATCTGTGTTCAATCGCTTGGAGCTGGGGAAAATGAAGTCAACTAAAATATCATTGATGATGGCCGATGGTCATCGTGATATCCTAAAGGAATAGTTGAAGATGTGTTGGTAAGAATTCGGGATTTTGTCTTTCCAGCAGATTTTGTTATTTTAGACATTCCTGAATTTAAAAATCAACCACTAATCTTGGGTCGGCCTTTTCTAGCCATTGGTCGACTTTAATTGATGTGCGGGGAAGGTGATCTCACATTTCGTGTCAATGATGAGGAGCTGAAAATCTCAATATATGATGCCATCAAGCAACACGATAGTTCGAGCATGAAGAGTGTCATTCAATCACCATTATTGCGACTTGCACAACTGGCGTGGATGTCAACCCACCAGGTTGACAAGGGTGCTACAAAGAAGAGATGGACTCGGCATGGAACTCTGAGTGATTTATTCAAGTTTGGGGGGAGTCACTTCCACACTCAGTGGTGGTCTGCGGTCAATGCAAAATATGGAGGCAAGCACAGATTTTGGAAGAAGTCTGCTGCCAAAACGCCAGATTGATCGAGGTATGAAATGGTCTAGCTAAAGACATTTAAATTTAGCACTTGTTGGGAGGTAACCCAATGTTTTCCTTTGTTTTGTTTCGTTTTCATTTTTGTTCTGTTTTATTTTTGTTTGTTTTTATTTTCTTTCCTTGTTTGGGTTTTGTGTCTGTTTTGGGTTGAGGTGAATGACGAGCAGCCGATGATGAGAATTGTTTTTATTAGAAAATTTATTGCAACTGATTTTGTGAGACAAAGCATGTTATGATCATTGTGAGTATTGAGCCTTGAGAACTTGATCACACTTTGAAACCTATGAGACTTGAGCTTTTGCCGCCATATCTTTCTTTTCGTTTTGTTTAACTACGTGTGAATAGTTTGAAATAGCATGTGTTTCTCTAGAACTTGCTCGATCTTTTCGAGGTTGCATTGATGTGCTTAAGAATTATGAAATGATATTAGGCATTCTTTTCTTAGCTTATACATTATCCAAACAATAACTTGTTATTTATTATCCTTTGATGAACCCGTTTGAGCCTACCTTATTCTTTCATATAGCCGTGGGTTGGGTTATGTAGTTAGTGTGATTTTTGGTTGCTTGAAATTGAGGGTTGAGAAAAAGAAAAGAAAGAAAATAGATGTTCAGAAAGTGATTATTAAAAATAGTTGCTTACCATATAAGTTCAAAAAAAAAAAAGTTGGCATAAGTGTGCAAAAAGAACATAAATGGGTAAGTAACTAGTGCTTTGAGATAAGTATATCACTTATATAATACGTGTGAAGTTCTTAATAGAAAAATGACTTCATGGTATGGAGAATTGAAATAAATTGTGAAAGTTTGGGAATTATGTATTGTGATACTTATGGTGTTTTTCATTATGGGATTATGAGTAACTTAGCCTAAATATATCCTAACTTACCAAAAAGCCTACATTATAACCTTGTATAAGACCTTTTTGATCTTAGTTCTGAAGCACATATTTGAGCAATGGAGAATTAGACGATTTGCAAGCTTATAGTAGATTCCATGTGTTTTTAAACTTTTAGAGTATACACATCCTCCCTGATACACTTGAGTGCTTGAGATTTTTATATATATATACATGCCGTGAGGATTCAAGTTTGAGAAGGCTTGGGCATATAATTATTATGATGTGTGGAGTTTAACGAAAGATGTTGTGATTTGATTCATTTGATTGAATCTTTTATTGCCCATTGCTCGAGGCTTATTGCTTTTGTCGCTCGACTCTTTGCACTGCCTTTGGTTGTCTCTCTTGTTACGATTTGTTTGAGGACAAACAAAGGTTAAGTTTGGGGAGTTGATAAGCCTCATTTTACCCGATTTATAGGGTTATATTTGTCTCGCTCATAATCGATAAGTGATCTTTAAGCTATCTTTTGATATATTTATATTTACCTTTGAAGATATTATGCCTTGTGTATTTTGTGTCATTTTAGCATGATTTGGATGTAAAAAGGTGGATCACGATTAAGAGGAATTAACTAAGCAAAAAATTGAGTTCGAGACTCACTTCATGAGCCATTCCATGAAAGGTAGAAGATAAAAGATACAAGAAGAGTTCGCGAGTTTGCATCGCGAGTTAAACTCGCGAGCAAAGCTCGCGACGTAACATGAATCGCGAATCAAATGAAGAGCGCGCGAGTTGTCATCGCGAGTTGAACTCGCGAGCAAAGCTTGCGAGGTAGCACGGACGCGTGCCGGATAGGTTGGCTTGCGACAAATGCTCGCAGGCTTATCTCGCGATAGAGGCACGCGAGCCAAAGTAGAGTTTTTCTATATTAATGCACAAGACGTCAGGCGCACAGGGTAGAATTTGACAAGAGGGAGGCATTAGATCGAGAGCTTTACAATACGTAACACATTATTTTTCTCTTTCCTTTAGCACGTTTTGGCGTAATAGTTAGCTTGAATTTCTTTTGTTTTCGCCTTCAATTCAGGTTTTGGTCCTCGCTCGATTTAATTACGCATTGATTGCACCAATTGTTCATCGTGGAATCCTATGGTATTATTTATCTATCTCAATTTATGCTATCTTTATTTATTTATTGCTTTAGTATTTTAATTATGTGTAGCTAAATTCAGATTGATCCTAGGGTTGTATGTCCGACTAGATTCAGTATAAGTTATCTGTTGACACTTGTTTTTGCCGCCTCATTCATGATTTATGATTCTTGGATTTAATTCTCATGTGTTGGTATCCGCCAATATTAATGCATGCTAGTTATGTGATTGATGTCTTGGCGGAATTAATTACATAATCGATATCTTGAATTCATAATACGCTTTTACCTTGAGACCAAGTGAGATAGGTGTGAGCTGAGGAGGATAAATCTTTGTATGCTTTTGTAATTAGCTTACTTATCTTGAGACCCGCAGAGATAGAGTTTAGGTTAACCTACTACTATAGGTCATCCGACGGAAACTATAGTTACATTAGTGATCCTTCATACGAATGTGGATTAAATTGGTAAAGCAGTTAATAGGTAAATTGTGTGAATCGGTTGGGTTAAGTACATCCTAAGGGTAGGTCTTTTATATCCGGTTTTATTCCTTGTTTAATTTGAGTTGAGTTTTATTATTCTCTCTTGATATTTTTGTTGCCTGGATAATAATCAAGATTCTATGTTGATTATTTGTTGTGTTCTCAAGTCGCAGTCCCTGTGGATACGATATATATACTTGCTGTTTTACTATCATTTATTTGGTAGGAATATTAGCGATCATAAAGATATGCTCCGAGAGAGACAAAAGGATAAGATTATTGAAGGGATTACAAGTGATGAAGATAAGACTAGAAGAAGATTGAATCAAGAAATGATATTCAAGCAACCTCGAGATACTCGTTGGAGTTCACATTAGTGATTTTATATTTTAATTATAATTTTAAAATTATTGAATTAGTTAAATTTGAGAATCCCAAAAGTCTATGTTCTTGTCCTTCAAACAAATGGTCCAACATAATATTATTCAATAGGCTCAAAATTACGTACGTCTGGCTTTTGGATAATAAAGTTTTGGTATACATTAATGTTTAAAAGTGATGTCAATATCATTATATCATAAATAAGGTAACATTTATATTTATATTTATTTACTTAGAACAAGTGACAATGACACGTTTATGTAGAGCAAATGATACATTTATTGAAAAAAATGATACACTTATTCTACATTAAACTGTTGTCCTACATTCATAGTCAATTGACCACTTGTATCAAAATAGTATCAATAGTGAGTTTTTTTAGCTTCCACTTGCAAAATCATGGAATATGCCCAATTAACATTGTGCAAAGGATCAAGGAACAAGACCTGGTTGCATGCACTTTTGTAACTATCATTAAGGCCATTAAGAAACTACATTAACCTCTAATTCTCCTCCCTTTCTATAGCAATATTACGAGCACTACATAGACAATTCAAATAATTCAATATCATGTCCAACTCATTCCACATAGCAGTGAGATTGTTAAAATAAACCATAACACTTTGATTCCCCTACATATAGCTCCCAATTTCATGTTGCAACCTAGCTATCTTAGATCCATTTCTTAGTTGAATCAATATGAACAAAAGCATCAACTAATTCCTTCGAAATCCAATTGATATTCCATGAAGAAATCATATAATTTTCCTTAATCCATATCTTATAATGAGGTGATGTAATTTCATGCTCATGTAAACTACCGTTAAGTAATTCGAGTTTACTTTTAACACCTAAAACTCTTCTCACAGTCAATTCAGAAAATCAACCTTTTAGTTGAGTAAGAAACGAGCTGCATATCAGGATGGTCAACAATTTGTAATTGAAACCATGTAGATTAAGGTAGAAATACAGTAAAAAGGTTGGAAGAGAAAGGAAGAGGTTGTATTTGATGCTGGCGGAATATCCTATTTGATTACAATAACTGTATGATATTTATACAACATCATCACTTATTGTTAGAAGCGTGTTCACGCTTTATATTGAAAGATAATTACAACTAAACAACAAGAATAATTCTCAGCATTTGATAATTAGGCATCAACCGTTCAGATTGAATCACTCGGATGCGTCACGGATCAAGTTACATGTCATCAGCCACCCTTTCCTTTTTTTTTTGTAATAGCAGTGGATACCGCCGATGTTCGCCACCTCTTGGCCACCAACCGCCGCCTCCATCTCCTCCTCGACGATGACCTAATGGTGAAGAGCCGTCGCCACCATTGATAGCACCACCATCTCTCCACATCCTCTACCGATTTCAACCTTCATTCCTCTTAAAATTTCCTCCTCTCGACGAAGAGCCACCTCGCATGTTCTCTTCCTTTGTTGGAAATCAACGATTATTATATATATATATGTGATCAAGTTACTAGGAAACTACTTTAATCAAGATTTTGAGTGACATAATGTTTAATTTTGTGAAATTAAACGGAATATGATCGATCTACGTTTCGAGTAGATGATTGTGGTGTATTCACATTCTCAAATCTGATTTTCGGTGAGTGAGAATAGTGAATCAAAGTTGGTCACTTAAACATGGAGTTATGTGACTAAGGGGATAAGCATAGATTAATCAATGATTATCCCACATTGATTAATTTACCTTCATTGATTGTCTATATAAGTGGTTCATTGAACACTTTTGTATAATTAAATGCACAAGTGATGGGCTGGAAAGCCCACTCGCTCGTTGCCTCCGCCTACCCGCACTCGCGCCCGGTCCCAGCTCCGGCTCCGTGGTCCTTGGTCCGTGGACTTAGATCTTGGCAATTGGTCTTTGGGTGGTCTTTGAGCCTGTTCGTGGGCTTGTTTCATGGACCTGGTTCTTTGGCTCAATGCCCGTACCTTTTGGATCAACGTTTGATCGAATCCAAAGTTGGAGTTGGTCCGAGACCCAACTCATGTGGCCCAATCCGTTGTGTCTGCTATGCACTTGAAGAGCGATCAGATAAGTCATTGGATTTGTATCTTGAAAGCGCTTTGGTTGAGCTTGTATACAATGTTTCGTTACCACTATTACAATCTCCTATCCGATTGAATACTTGATTGCATATATCGTGTCCCTTATCTCAAATATAAGTTAGATCATACGATGTGTAGAAGATCACGAAGTGCGTATGATTGGTCAAGCTTAATGAGATATAAAAGTTTCTGGTGAGACAACTTAAGGACGAGTTGTCGGTTTAGGCTGCAGTATAGATAAGAAGTGACTTGACTTAGTTGCTTGTCTATGCTGGTACGTCTCTGACGTATTGAAGGATCACAGTGAGATGTGTTCTTCTATCTGACCGTCGTGAAGAACCAAGATCTCGGTGACTTACGATGATCTAAACCTCGATAAGGTATTAGGTGAGTATGAGTTGCTGACCATCACTTTGACTTGTTATGGGTGAGGGTTATATGTTCTAACCCAAGATTCTCCGCATCTTGGGTGGTGGCGATCTTGTATGTCACGCTAGTTATCATGTCGAGTCACCGTATCCGTTTAGGATTATGACGCCCCTTAAGGAGCTCAAAGGTTTATTGTACTAAACCCTGCAGGTTGAGTTAGCTCAAGTACAATAATAAGGTTGAGTGGTACTACTTAAGGAAATAAAGTTATTAATTGTTTTAAGCAGTCAGATTGCTATAAATGATTAATGGACGTTCGATATCTTAAATACGGGGATTCGTAATGTCTAAGTGCAAGCCCGACTCAACTTCGGTAATAAAGGGTAAGTCAAGATTTATTCTCTAGTGGCATGAATAAATGTTTATAAATTAATTTATGTTTTCAATGAACATAAGATAATTAATTTATTTGAGGCCCATCTTTATTCCTTGCATTTGATCACCGGCTGGCCCATCCAGTTCACATTACAATGAAAATCGGCACCACTTCCAAGCTCTCTATGGTAATGATTTTATTCTCTTTATCCTATAAGGATATAATTATATTTATGGATATGCATGGATCCTTTCCTTATGGGATTATGGTAATGCATTATAAATAAAGGTAAGAGATAAAGTCTAGGTTAATCTTCATATTGACAAGAGCATTATTTTCGAAAATACTAGGGTTCTCCTTAGAGAAAATTTTCGAGAATTATAGTGAGCTTGAGGGTGATTTTCTGTAGTATTCTCCATAGATCGTCCTCACTCGACGTTGGAGATTGGGAAACCGGGATACAGCCCAGAAGGTCAAAGCACGAGTCCGATCCGCTCAATCCATTCATCTCGTTCCATCGACCGACGGATCCAAAGGTAAACACGTGAAAACCCCTACGTCACGCGATTAATTATATAGACGCATGCTAGGTTTATAATCAATGTATGGTGAATTAAATATCCAAGATAGATCCTCGGGCGAGGGATTAACATATGTTTTCCTATAATTGGTATCGAGCTTGGGATCGAATCTTAGCTCGCTGGATTAATTCAAGTTTGATTATTACGCGCGTTTTATTAATTGTGGATCCATGCTCATCGTGGCTCGCTTATTTTTTGTCGGATTTTGTTGTTCACCACGAAAATCCGTGGTTAGATTAGATTTTATTCGTAAATCTTATCTCGTAAAAGAAGAACGAAGACGAAAGAACGAAGAACGAAACGACGGGAAAACAGTCTCGGCGGCCCTCGACGGTTTCTCCCTAGCGAGCCTCGCGGTCGCGAGGGCGATCGCGAGGGGCGCGAGCGACGGGCATGCGTCACAAGACGAGATCCTCGGCGCCACACGAGCGAGCGAGTGGTCGCGAGATTCGCCCAAGCAAAGCGAGCGAGCGAGCTAGCGGCGACGGGCGCGTCTCGCGAGAAACCCGCGCATGGCGAGCACTTCGCATGGTCGCGAAGTTTCGCCACCGGGCGACGACATCTCTCGCAAATGTTCGTGCTCGGGTGTGGCGCGATGCGCAGCCGACGGTCGCGGTCGATTAGCGATCGCTGGGTAGCCCGCGAGGACACGCGAACGAGGAGGCGCAAGAGGCGCGGGCGCGTGGGCCTTGCCCTGGCTGCTGCCCAAGATTGGGCCGACCCGCCCGCACCCGCTTTTTCCAACCCTATCCAGATTTTTCGTCCGTGCCCATGCACGCGAGGCCCATTTGTTGAATCCGTCCGTGCCTGCACGCGAGGCCTGTCAAGTTTAATTGCACTTTGTAAATCTATGTAATATATTAGATATAATTGTGCGGGTTTCACGATTGGAATGCGATGAACGTTTTATTTTATTTTATCGCTCATATGCATGTCGTGGATGTTTAAATTATGCGAAGAGTATGCTATGTATGTTTATATTACGCCGACAAACCTTAAGTGTTTTACGTAATTGGACGCGCATAGTAAGCATGCTAGGTTTATCGCGCTTATCAAGCATATTTTAGAATTCACGAGCATGTTTTACATGTTGAGTTCTATGACAAGCATGCTAGGATTACGTGATCTCGCATGGACAAATCTTTTGAATAAAAAGACTAAGCAAGCAACCCGACAAATTAATTTTTCAAATTAAAATGTCAAGACCTCCACTTTTGATCTCTAAACAAAGTGAGACGACGTGAGTAAACGCCCACCCGCGTGGCTTGCTTGCTTGCTTATCATAAGTTTGTTAGATGAGATTTCTAAATAAAACTTTTAAATCTATTGAAGTGGGAGTTTCTATGTAAACGCCCACACGCGTAGCTTACGTATGTGCGATTTTCATAAGTTCTCTAGAGATAGATATAAAAGAGATAACAAAAGAATTTGAATTGGAAACGGTATGGTCCGAGTGAGTATGTCAATTCTAAGAATTCATTTTCTGCGTTAAAATTGTGGTCAATGCTTAGACATCACCTCAAGTACAACTTCCATGCCAAGTCCCTTTGCGATAGTGATGTGGTCTAGTAGGTCCAATCGTTAATTTCATTTGTCATAAGGATAAGTCGACATGGATTGAAATTAACCGACTAAAAGGTATATTTTAGTCCGGTCGGGGGTTCATGTGTAAACGCCCACACGCTGTGGCTTGTATGTGGAATTCCTTGGGAGATTGGAGGTTTCAATTAATATTGTTTTATCAAAAGGTTACAATATTATTTTACGAATTATTTGCGATCGATGCTTATGTGTTTACATTATCGCTTCAGATATGTCTCTTACGCCGATTATCAATATGCTCGCACAAAACTGCTATCCGTCCAAATTTTATCGAGTGGAAACGAAACATGGAATATGTTCTTATCAAGAACACATGTTTGTTCTCACTACTTCTAAACCCGATGCCCCATCGACGATCGACTAATGAGCACGAGAGTCAAGCGCACTTTGGAATAAGTCAAACAATATGGCTAAATGCTATATGATGACTACTATGTCCAAAGGCTCAGAATGCAAAGATCGATCGATGGTAGACGCGATCGATATTTGGTCAAGTCTCGAGAGTAAGTTTGGGCAATCGGATCGGACAACCGCTTCCACACAATGAGAGAAATCTTGGCGTGTAAGATGGAAGAAGGAAGTTCGGTCCATGAACATGTCTCCCACACGACTCATCTCATGGATAGTCTTGATCGGTTGGGAGGAGGTATTGACGGCGGCCAAGGTCGATATCATCCTCAATACACCGCCCAAGTCTTTTGAGAACTTTCATGAATGCGATCATGAGCAAGACCGAGTTTACACTTAGTCGGTTGCTTAATGATCTCGTTGTTGCGGAAGGAGTTATGGGAAAAGGAGCACATGCTCTTGCTAGCACATCTAAGGGCCCAAAATTTTCGTTGCAAAATGGAAATAGAAAAGGGTACCAAAGGTGGTAGAGGCAAGGAAATAGTGGGAGTAATGGAGCAAGAACATGTTTGCCACGGAGGCTCAAGAAGCCAAAGGAGAAGGGCAAGTGCTTCAAGGTAAGATCGGGCATTGGAAGGCAAGTGCCCTATGCTCAGGCTCAAGGTACGCTGTTTGCTTTAGTAACGGAAACATGTTTAGCGACTTGTTCTACCCATTCTTGGGTAGTAGATACGCAAGAATCGATCATGTTTGTTACACCTGCGGGGTTCCGCGGACAAGGGAGTCGTTTGATGGCGTAGATAACGATCTCCATGGGCAACGCGGCAAAAGTCGAGGCCGCATGCGGTTGGAGATGTTACTTTATGTTTTGAGAAAACAGTTTTAGTTTTAAAAGACGTTTTATATGTGCCGGATTTTCGCGGAACCTTGTTTCGCTTTCAAATTATTTACTCATGGATATTCGTTATTTTTGATGGTGGTGTTTCTATCATAAGAAATGAGGAAGTTATCCGTGTTGCACGTTATATAATTCGCTTACTATTTCGCCAAACATAATACCTATAACTATGTTGCATCTTCATCAAACCCTAAAAGAGAAAGTTTTCTTCAAGATGACTCTACTTTTCTATGGCATCTTAGATTAGGTCGATTAATCTAAATAGGATCCAAAGACCGGCTAAGAATGGAGCGTTGGGTAATCTCACGGTATCTGCTCCCGATCTGCGAATCTGTATAGAAGGTAAGATATCGACTGCACCTTCAAAGCAAGGGTTATAGAGCCAAAGAAATGTCGAGTTAGTTCATTCGACTGTGGACCGATGTCCACACAAGCTCGTGGAGGGAATGCAGTATTTTGTCACTTTCATTGACGACACTAAGGTACGGATACGATACCGCTCACCGCAAGTCCGAATGCTTTGAGAAATTCAAAGAGTTTAAGGCGGAAGTGGAGCGAAGCTAGGTAAAGTATCAAGTCATCTGCGCTCGATCGCGGTGGCGAATACCTCAAGAACGAGTTTATGGACTATCTAGTGAAGTGTGGGATTACATCCCAACAAGATTTCACCGGGCACACCACAAAGAAATGGTGTGTCGAGCGAAGAAATAGGACTCTTTGGAAATGGTTAGATCAATGATGAGTTATGCAACATTGCCTATTTAGTTCCGGGGTATGCCTTAGAAAGCAGTGCATACTTGCTAAATCTAGTACCATCCAAGTCACCGAAAAGACCCTTCGAGTTGTGGTTTGGGCGCAAGCCCGGTTTAAGCCACATAAGGATATGGGCGATCCAAAGACACGTCTTCGAACAAGAAGGCGACAAGTTGGAGGCTAGATCCGACGCAAGGTCGTTTATCGCTATCCTGAGGAACGAAGGTGGTTTATTCTATAATCCTAAGGATCGAGGAAGGTCATTATTAGCACTAATGCTCGATTCTTAGAAGAGGACTACATAAAAATCATAAATCCAAAGTTGAAATCATTCTTCAAGAATCGAGAAGATGATCGTATTCCACCACCGATTAGCTAAAGGTGCGAGATGTCGAGTCAGTGGGAGGATCGACACCGATACTTCAAGAAATTGAAGTGGGTCGAGTTCCTTGGAGATACCGACCGCATAAAATGGTACCTACACGCAAGTTGTGCAAGTTAGAGAACCACAAGTATCCGCACCCACCGCTGCCATTGTGCTGTAGAACCTCGTCAGTGGGAGGGTTGTTCGTCAACCGAGCGATTATGTTCGTGGGTGAATCTTCGGATTTAGTCCCGTGAGACGAACAGCAATAATCGACCCATGGACATACAAGGAGGCGATACAAGATATTGATGCAAGATCATGGCACACCGCTATGGACTTAGAAATGGAGTCCATAACGGCTATGGATGTATATGAAAGACACCTCTACCGGATGGCAAGGAAGCCATAGGTAGTAAGTGGATATACAAGAGGAAGAGAGATTCCGATGGAGAGGTTTCGCTTTTAAAGCCGTGCTTGTGGCGAAAGGTACACTCGATTGAGGGCATCGATTTCGATGAGACCTTTCACCGTAGCAATGCTCAAGTCCATCGTAATTCTTCTAGCCATAGCAGCCCACTTGAACCTAGAGGTTTGGCAATGGATGTTAAAACCGCTTTTCTAAACGGTTACCTTGAGGAAGGTAGAGACATCTATATGCGCAACTTTGAAGGTTATGTGGTAAGGGTGAAGAGCATCTAGTATGGAAGCTTAAGTCCATTTATGGACTTAAGCAGCCTCCCGATCATGGAACTTACGCTTTGACGAGGTAGTAAAGTCCTATGGATTTACCCGTTGCCTAGCGAGAGTTGTGTGTATCGGTTAGATGTCAACGTGATGTGGTATTTCTTGCACTTTACGTAGATGACATCCTTCTAGTTGGCAACAACGTGAAGTCGTTATCAAACGAAAGAGTTGGCTATCCGATCGCTTCAAATGAAAGACTTAGGAGACGCAGCGACATTCTTGGGATCAAGGTTTACCGAGATCGCAGGAAGAAAATGTTGAGCTTATCTCGGGCGCCTTACATCGATACCGTGATTACTCGCTTTAGTATGCAGATCGCCAAGAAAGGATTGCTACCTTTCATACATGGCGTTCCTTTATCTAAGACGCATCACCCATGACCGCAAAGGAGATAGAGGAAATGAGACAAGTTCCTTACGCTCGCCGTAGGAAGTCTCATGTACGCAATGCTATGCACGAGGCCCGATATCCGCTATGCGGTAGTATAGTAGCTAGATATCGCCTAACCTGGACAAGCTCATTGGATCGCAAGAAGCATATACTCAAGCACCAAAAGGACTCGAGATTATAGGCTAGTTTACCATGCGAGATAGTCTAATGCCTTTGGGTTATCTGACTCGGATTTCCAAGCCGACCGTGATGAGAAAAGTCAACCTCGGGCTATGTGTTTACCTTGGGAGGTGGAGCCAGATCTGGCGGAGTGCAAAGCGATGCATTGCGGACTCTACCATGGAAGTTTAATATGTAGCCGCCGGAGGCTTCTAGGATGTCAGATGGTTCAAGAACTACCTCATGGATCTAGATGTGGTACCGGTTTGCCCAAGAGTATCATAGTTCATCGTGATAACTCGGTGCGATGGCAAACTCGAAGGAACCACGGACCCACAAGCGACCAAACACATAGAGAGAAAGTACCATGTCATACGAGAAATCGTTAGACGAGGTGACGGTTGATTGAAAAGATTGATACGACGGAAAATCTAGCGGATCCATTCACGAAGAGCTCGCCGCAAAAGTCTACGATGGACACGTTAGAGGACTTCGATTATGCTGATGGCACCCACTTAGAAAGGAAACTTTTGTATAAGTGGGAGAAGCAAAGTGATGGTTGTTTGTAATAGCTAGTAGAGACACATTGTATACTAAAAGTTTGCTTTAGTATAAGTGGGAGATTGTTGGATTCAGATCGAAAGCGTTTGGTTGAGCTTGTATACAATGTTTCGCTACCACTATTACAATCTCCTATCTGAATTGAATACTTAATTGCATATATCTCGTGTCCCCTTATCTCATATATAAGTTAGATCATACGGTGTGTAGAAGATCACGTAAGTCCGTATGATTGGTCAAGCTTAATGAGATATAAAAGTTTCACGGTGAGACAACTTAAGGACGAGTTGTCGGTTTAGGCCGCAGATAGATAAGAAGTGACTTGACTTAGTTGCTTGTCTGCGCCGGTACGCCTCTAACGTATGAAGGATCACGGTGAGATGTGTTCTTCTATCGACCGTCGTGAAGAACCAAGATCTCGGTGACTTACGTATGATCTAAACCTCGATAAGGTATTAGGTGAGTATGAGTTGTCGACCATCACTTTGACTTGTTATGGGTGAGGGTTATATGTTCTAACCCAAGATTCTCCGCATCTTGGGTGGTGGCGATCTTGTATGTCACGCTAGTTATTTGTATCGAGTCACCGTATCCGCTAGGATGATGACGCCCCTTAAGGAGCTCAAAGGTTTATTGTACTAAACCCCGCAGTTGAGTTAGCTCAAGTACAATAATAAGGTTGAGTGGTACTACTTAAGGAAATGAAGTTATTAATTGTTTTAAGCAAATGATTGCTATAAATGATTAATGGACGCTCGATATCTTAAATACGGGATTCAGAATGTCTAAGTGCAAGCCCGACTCAACCGGTAATAAAAGGGTAAGTCAAGATTTATTCTCTAGTGGCATGAATAAATGTTTATAAATTAATTTATGTTCAGGCTGAACATAAGATAATTAATTTATTTGAGGCCCATCTTTATTCCTTGCATTTGATCCCCGGGTCGCCCATCCAGTCTGCATTACAATGAAAATCGGCCCACTTCCAAGCTCAGATGGTAATGATTTTATTCTCTTTATCCTATAAGGATATAATTATATTTATGGATATGCATGGATCCTTTCCTTATGGGATTATGGTAATGCATTATAAATATAAGGTAAGAGATAAAGTATAGGTTAATCTTCATATTGACAAGAGCATTATTTTAAAATACTAGGTTCTCCTTAGAGAAAATTTTCAGAATTATAGTGAGCTTGAGGTGATTTTACGTAGTATTCTCCATAGATCGTCCTCACTCGACGCTGGAGATTGGGCAACCGGATACAGGAAGGTCAAAGCACGAGTCCAACTGCTCGATCCATTCATCTCGCTCCATCGACCCCGACTGGATCCAAAGGTAAACACGTGAAAACCTCTACGTGTGCGATTAATTATATAGACGCATGCTAGGTTTATAATCAATGTATGGTGAATTAAATATCCAAGATAGATCCCGGGCGAGGATTAACATATGTTTTCCTACAAAGTCTAATGAATCTGGACCCACGTGCTATTCAGATTCGTCGTAACTGTCGGTAACATCCCGACATGATGGCTCTGCGGGAAACGTGAGTGTAACTCCCATCTTATCTCCAGAAATCACCGTATAACCCCATCTGCACTCGATGAGGGACATAACTTTGTAACACTCAATATCAATGCGGATGTCGACTCCAACAGGCTCCCCAGAAAAAGGACGACGCCTATAAATAGGATATATCTCCCAACATTAGCCACCTACCATGCTCATCCGTATTCCATCATTCAAAAGCACTCTCAGATCCATAGCTCGTGTCCAAGCTCGCCTCGCCCGTCAGCCTGGTTCGGAGCTCCTTGGTCTACGGTGTCGCCACCTTCGAGACGCCGCCATTTTATCTTTGTGCATTCCAAAGATTCAAAAGCACTCTCTGCATCCATGGCTCGTGTCCAAACTCATCATCGTCTCGTCCGGTTCGTCGGAACTCGTTGGTCTACGGTGCTGCTACCTTCGAGACGCTGCCGTTTTATCTTTGGGGACCATAGGCAAGAACCGAAAGCACTACCAGGGCATATATCGTCTTGCGGAAAGAGGTCTCCTTGACTCGACATTAGTATACAGTTTTGTTTCATTTGTATTTCAATCATGTTTAGTTCAATTTTAGTTTGATCTCCTACTTACATTTTGCTTCAAGTTGTAACACGCCCGCAAATTGTACTATTTTGTACACTCTTTTCCAACACCCTTTCTTCTGGAAACGGTGAGATTCGACACCGCCACCGCTACTAGACTCTACCCCTCGCCGCCAATGGCCGACGTAAATCTCCCACACACCTGCCTTAAATAACAAAACAACAAAGAACATAAACATCATCGTTAGAAACCGGGTACGTAGAAATGCGAATATAACGCTTAAATGTAATGCTATATAAAACCGAGGCAAGAGTTGAACTCTTTCTCCGCAAGATAATATTACTCCGCCACAAAGGCACGAGGTTCAACAAAGAATTATCTCCAAGATACAACGGTTTAACAAATACGGTAGTTGACTACTAAACGATTCGATTTAACTACTAAATACTCGGACAAAGAGGATTTTGAAGAATGAATGGATAGATTATTTATCTTCGTTTTTGTATTTGAATGTCAAGCAACGGGTCTATTTATAGAGGAAGGTGTCTTTTCGCCGAAGAGTACTTACCATTTCATGTGAAAAGGTATGTCTTTTCATATGAAAAGGTACGAATTAACCACCATAACCAACTCTATTAAATAAATTCATATGGAAATAATAATTTCCAACAATCCCCACATGAATGACATAAATGCATATGCAGTGTTTTCAAAGTCCCGACGACCTATTATCGCATCGTGATAGGTAGTTGTTGGCTTGAACCTTCCTTAGTATAGTGTTATCGGATTTACTCAACGCTCGGTGAACACGATGTCTTGAACCGGTCAGTTTTGTGTAAACCAAGACAATAACACATACACAATAATAGATACAATATCTTCGCTCTCACGCCAGTCCATTTTGCCTTGGACCATATCTCGATTCATGTTGTTATTTATTTGAAGCGCCCACACTTCACACTTAGATAGGTGATCTCCATGAAGAGTATCTTGCTCTACTCCACCAATAAGGCTATAGAATCATTAAAAGTTACAGAAACTTACTCTTTACCACGAACTGCAGAGGTTACACTTGAACGACCACGAGAATGGATTATTGAGATTTCAGTGTATAACTGAACCTTCATAACTTAGTTGTCTCTTTGAACCAAGTTTTGGGATCTCCAATCATCATGGTTGAGTTACCATTATGAACGTTCTTAAGCGTGATTTTAATCCCATTCCCCATCGCATCAGATAATTGATCACGATTAATACCTTTAGTAAACGGATCCGCTTATATTATCTTTTGACCTTACATAGTCAATACACATTATACGACCGTGATCAATTGTCTAACGGTATTGTGTCTCGACGAATGTGTTGAGACTTACCGTTATACATGCTACTCTTAGCTCCCTATGGCCGACATGCTATCACAATGCACCATAACGGAGGTATGGGTTTTTCCCAACAAGGAATATCTTCTAAGAAATTTCTTAACCATTCGGCTTTTCGCCATTTTATCTAAAGCAATGAATTCGGATTCCATTGTAGATCGAGCTATACAAGTTTGCTTAGAAGATTTCCATGACATCGCTCCTCCACCTATGGTGAACACGAATCCACTTGTGGATTTGGAGTCTTTTATCGGATATCCAATTTGCATCACCGATCCTTCCAAAACAAATGGATATCTTGTGTAGTGTAAACTATAGTTCAAAGTATGTTTTAAATACCTTAGAACTCTAGTTAATGCGGTCCAATGATCCTTGCTTGGATTACTTGTGAACCGACTCAACTTGCTAATCAATATGCTATGTCGGGTCTTGTACAATTTGCTAAGTACATTAGACTCCAATGACCCTAGCATAGTCCAATTGGGATATCGGGTCTCCTCGATTTTGGCTAAGTGTAGACTTAAATCAACAGTGTCTTAGCCGGAGGTAGATCATAAGCTTTGAATTTCTTAAGCACGTTCTCAACATAGTGAGATTGTGATAAGACAATTCCATCATGTGTTCTAGAAATTTTAATTCCTAGAATCACATCGCCTATCCCCAAGTCTTTCATATCGAATGTTCTCTTCAACATTTCTTTAGTATTCATGATTATATCACGATTACTACCCATTATGAGCATGTCATCAACATAAAGACATACAATGACAAAATTATTTGATGTCCCTTTAATGTAAACACATTTGTCGCATTCATTAATTTTGAATCCATTTGATATCATCACTTGTCAAATTTCTCATGCCATTGTTTGGGTGCTTGTTTAAGTCCGTATAAAGACTTAACAAGTTTGCAAACTTTGTTTTCGTCCGGGATAACAAACCCTTGAGTTGTTCCATGTAAATTTCATCTTCTAAATCCCCATTTAGAAATGCTGTTTTACATCCATTTGACGTACTTCAAGATTATGCAACGCAGCTATAGCAAGTAGCGTTCTTATGGATGTAATCCTTGTAACAGTGAGTATGTATCAAAGTAGTCATACCCTTCCTTTGTTTGTAACCCTGGCTATCAAACTCGCTTTGTACTTATCAATAGTTCCATCGGCATTGAACTTTCTTTAGAATCCACTTGCATCCCAAAGGTTTACAACCGTGAGGAAGATCAACGATTTTTCAAGTGTGATTGTTCAAGATAGATTCAATTTCACTATTGATAGCTTCTCCATAGAGCAAAGATCGTGACCGCATAATGCTTCCTCGATTGTCTTAGATCATCTTCCAACGAATAGACCACAAAGTCCGACCAAAGAACTTTGCGCTTTTGTTCGTTTTCCTCGCCTTGGTGCGTGTGTTTGCTCAACATTTGGTCCAATATTTTCGCGAGTTTTCTTCATAAGTTCTCTTCTTAGAACTTGCGTCGTTCTTTTCTTTCTTGGGAAATATAGTTTCAAAAATATAGCATTTCTTGATTCTATGATCATTCCCTCACGCATGTCGGGTATTTCGACAGGTACCAAAAAACGATATGCGCTTACTATTGTTTGCACATCCTATGAAGATGCAATCAATAGTTTTAGGCCTATCTTAACTTGTTTTGGTTTTGGTACTTGACCTTTGTGAGACACCCACACTTTCGTGTATTTGTAGGACGGTTTCCTACCTTTCCATAATTCATATGGAGTTTTATCTTGTTTCTTTTGGGGTAACTTGTTTAATATTTTATTTGCGAAGGATAGCTTCCCCACATGTTATGTGATAAGCCCGAGCTAATCAACATAGCATTCATCATTTCCTTTAATGTTCTATTTTTCCGCTCGGCAATACCATTTGATTGTGGTGAGTAAGGTGTCGTTGTTTGATGAATAATACCGTTTTCACGACAAAATTCTTCAAACGGTGCAACATACCGCCACCACGATCACTTCAATCATCTTGATTTTGGCATTGAGTTGATTTTCAACTTCACTTTGTAACTTTTGAAAGCTTCAATGCTTCGCCTTTGCTTCTCAAAAGATACACGAATAAAAATCTTGTGCAATCATCTATAAATGTTATAAAATAATTCTTTCCACCTCTAGTTTGCACAAGTTTTAAATCACATAAGTCGGTGTGAATCAATTCTAGAGGTGTAGTTGATCTTTCCACCGAATGAAAAGGTTTCTTTGCCATTTTCGCTCAACACAAATTTCACATTTATTATGTTGATCAAAAGATATCTTTCGCAATAGCTCTAAATTCACTAATCTTCGTAGTGTATTTAATTTGCATGTCCTAATCTATGATGCCATAAATTAGAGACTCAATCACATATGCAACGCTTTCCTTTATTTCATCATTGGAGATTACATTGAGTGCACTAAGCTTGAAAAGGCCATTATCTAGATAGCCTTTTCCTATAAAGTGACAATTTTGGTCATTACAACTTTGTCTCTTCAAACACTAGTCTAAAACCGCCTTTGCTCAAAACAGAGCCGGACACAAGATTCTTGCGAATGTCGGGAACATGCAAGACGTTGGTCAACGCCACTTTCAACTCAAGTCATCTTTAGCACAACTTTTCCCGCTCCAACGATCTTGGAAGCTCATGAGTCGCCCATGTACAACTTCCTCTTTCTGACGGGTTCATAGGTGGAGAATATCGACTTATCGACAGATGTGCTTTAGCACCAAGATCAACCCACCACCCAAATTGGGTTGCTTACCATGTCGACTTCATCTACAACAAAGCAGATAAATCGAGTTCGATAAGTCGAGGTGGCACCGCTTTTTCCTCCGCCACGCTTGCTTGTTGATGACCATCTTTCTTCTTCGGTTTCGACAATCCTTCGCCATGTGCCCGGTTTGCCTGATTGTAGCAATCTCCTTGATCCTCTTTCGCTTCTTCGGTCTCGCTTCTTCCCGCTGAACTGCGTTTCTTGTTGTTGGTGCTCGACTCGCTAGATTGCGCTTTGCCTCCATAGACGATTTCTTCGCCATGTTGTCGACGGCGGTTGTCTTCTTCGATCCTCAATCAGATAATAAGATCTTCAAGTCCCATCTCCTTGCGCTTGTGTTTGAGATAGTTCTTGAATTCTTTCCACATTGGTGGTAATTTCGATCATTGCAAAGAACCTCGAAATGATTCAGAAGTTCCATACCTTCGGTAGAATATCGCGTAATCAACTGGAGTTCTTGCACTTGTTCAAGCACCGCCTCGCTATCTACCATTTTGTAATCTAGGAAGCGTCCGACGATAAACTTCTTTGACCGGCATCTTCCGCTCTTGTATTTTGTCTCTAAAGAGATCCATAGTTCCTTCGACGCCTCGCATTAGAGTAAACACTATGAGAGTGTCGCCTAACCCATTGAGGATGTAATTGCGACACGAAAGTCGCTATGATGCCATGCATCTAACGCAGCGCTTTTGTTCATCGATCTCATCTTCTCCACAAGAGGGAGGTGACTCATTCAAGAAACGCCAAATTGAGAGTAGTCGTAGAAAAGCATTTTAGATTGCCAACGCTTAAATTCGAACCCGAGAATTTTTCCGCTTTTCATGAACAGGGCATTCGAACGTTGTTTCGACTTGTCGCCATTTCCACGTAATATTATCTTGCGATTGTTAGAAACCGCACGCGAAATGCGAATATAACGCTTAAACAGAATGCTATATAAAACCGAGGCAAGAGTTGAACTCTTTCTCCAAGATATTATTGCTCCGCCAAGGCACGCGGTTCAACAAGCAATTATCTCCAAGATACAACGGTTTAACAAATACGGGTAGTTGCACTACTAGACGATTTCGCGAACTACTAAATACTCGGGACAAAGAGGATTTCAAGAATGAATGGATAGATTATTTATCTTCGTTTTGTGTATTTGAATGTCAAGCAAATGGGTCTATTTATAGAGAGGAAGGTGTCTTTTCGCAAGAGTGACGCACTATTTCATGTGAAAATGTACGCCTTTTCATATGAAAAGGCATTTAATTAACCACCATAACCAACTCTATTAAATAAATTCATATGGAAATAATAATTTCCAACAATAAGGAGCAAACTTGTATCTAATATATATATGTATATTTATTTATTTTGGTACAAAATTTCAATGTATTTCAATAGTTTGTGTATTGAATGTCTTGTGTTGGTATTGATCTGCCGTGATAATAGATTGTGCTTTTCAAAGGTTTTGTCATTCCATTTATTTTCTTCCACCTTTGTTTACTATTTCTATGTTTTCTTGTTTTTCTTAACAGTATGAAAATTATGGATTCTTTAAAGAAATTTGATGTTGGGTGGATTTGGTTGAAGAAAACAGATTACTACTTTACTATGAGCATAGAATAATTTGTAAAATTGGGTGATAAGGATCGGAGGCAAACCTCTATGATACTATAATGTGAGTCTGTAGAAAAGATTGCAGATAAGAAGAATGAGAGCTTGCTGTGTGAGAAATGATAGAAGGAAGGAATGGTGATGAGAGGAGATTTTACAGTGAAATTTTTCAGACGCAGGTGCAAGAAAAATTTGTGCTCAGTGGTGGATTTTATAGAGTGAAAATGCAATGTAGAAGAAGGAAAACCATATAACCTTAATTTTAAATATCTGCACTATTTATGATTTCTTTAATCCTAATTTAATAATTGAATTCATTTATAAAAATATCCAGACCAACTGTAAACAAGGACTCTACAGTTTTTTTTTTTCTAAAAACATTTGGCTCTTTACTCAATTAAAATAAGAGTCCCAGTTCAACCATTATCTAAACTCACTTTTACAAATGACTTCAGGCCAAAGTCATCAAGCCCGACAAATCAAATTCATCTTTAAGAAAATTCATGGGATTTAAATATAAATTCACATAATCATATAATTGCATTTGATTAAATTATGTAAATCAATTTAAATTCAAATATGCTTTCAAAATTTTAATGAATGCTTTTTTGGAATTAATTTTTTTTTTTCAATTCTTCTTAAATTCTAAACTCAAGAATCATTCTAAAATATATTTGCAGAAAAAAATGGGGTATTACAATATCATGATTTATTACTATTTTTGACCTGTATTGAAATTCAAACTTACTTTTTTGCTCTTACTAACTTTTGACCAGAAATATTTTCATAAAACTATCTTATCAGCAACCACTAAAAAATCTAACCATCCAACTTTTTCAATATTTAATTAATTTATCTTTTTCTTCATATCTTACTTTTTTTTCAAATAAACCACCTCTATTTTTATTGTTTATCAATGGTCACTTAACCACGTTAATTAATAATTTTATATTTTTAAATAAATATAAAATATTTAATTGTAAAAATACTAAAATAAACTATATTATTGCAAAATTATAAAACACAAAATAAAAATATGAACAACAATCAAAGAATATAAATTACAACAATCTAAATACGAAATTGAAAATAAACAATCGGTTCTTAAAATAAATAACAAAATCACGCCCGCCACGATTGTCGATTTTTGCCCGCCACACATGGACACCCACTACCTATGATGTGCGAATATAAGAATAGCACGCAACATGATCAACTCCACTACTCAAGGCATGTACCTACTTTTCAAGTACCACCACGCCATAAATCTCTATAAGAATTCTCCCAATCCGACACACTCGTGTACACAATCGATGGAGTCCGACTCAAAACCCGGTTCAGGTTCCAAGTGGACCAATTACAAGAACTCGAGCTAAGAAGTTCAAGGAATGATTGCATGCATTAATTCGAAGTTTGGGCTCAAGAATCACCAAGAAGCCCATAGGAGATGAAGCCCGACTGCCCATGTTTCGTCAATTTAATTACGTGACCGGGCTTTAGAATGAAGAGTTTATTTTGATTTAATTAGTACATCCCACGAAATCAAAACATTGTTATTTTCGAATTTATGAGCCTTTTTATTAGTTAGTTTTGTTTTTCCTTATCAGATTAGGTTTAGGTTTCAGCCTTATTTAAAGGCTTTATTATCATGGACGAAATTAGTTGATCAATAATAATTTTCGTGAGTTTTATGCCTCTCTTGAGAGTCTCGAATTTCTCTTGATTATTCCAAGACAAATTCTTTATCGACGAATCATTCGAGTTCATCAATCTCGTTTGTGTGTCATTCATCATTTCTGAGTTGTTGCATCAACCATCTCTTTGGGGTTAGATTCAAAGGTTCAGAAATTCCATCCTTTAATTTTCGTTTCCGTGTGCGTCGTCGATCCAGCGTTCAATTCAACAAATTGGAGCAAGGATCATATCACGTGGCAACACTAATTGGGGCAATGAGTTCGCCATTCACACCGATCACGAGTCGTTGAAGCACTTAAAGGCAAGATAAGTTGAATAAGAGGCATGCAAGGTGGATGGAGTTCATCGAGACGCTTTACACGCCATCAAGTACAAGCAAGGAAAGAGAATGTGGTGGCCGACGCCTTTCTGAGGTATGCCTTGATCTCTACTTTAGATGCTAAGTTACTGGGTTTGAGTGCATCAAGAGTTTATATGTGAGTGATGATGATTTTGGTGAGATATATCGAGCGTGTGAGAAACTGCTAGTGGAGAGTACTTTAGACATGATGATTACTTGTTTAGAGGAATAAGTTGTGTGTTCCTAAATGCTCTCATGCGTGAATTGTTGTTGTTCGAGTCTCATGATGGGGATTGATGGGGCATTTTGGCATTGCTAAGACTTTAGCCGCTTTGCATGAACATTTCTTTTCGGGCCTCACATGAAAAGGGATGTTGAGAGAATTTGTGGTAGATGTGTAACATGTAAGCGTGCTAAATCTGTAGTCAATTCTCATGGATTGTATACACCATTACCTATTCCTACAACACATTGATTGATATTTCTACGGATTTTGTGTTAGGATTGCCTAGGAGTAGGCGTGGTAGCTATTCCATTTTTGTGGTTGTGGACTGATTTTCCAAGATGTCACATTTTATTCCATGTCATAAATCTGATGATGCATCTCATGTAGTTGATTTGTTCTTTAGAGAGGTTGTTAGATTGCATGGCATGCCCGTGACTATTGTTTCGGATAGGATTCAAGTTCTTAAGCTATTTTGGAAAACTTTGTGGTGTAAGTTAGAACTAAACTGCTTTTCTACTACTTGTCATCCACAAACCGACGGTCAAACCAAGTAGTAAATAGGACTTTGTCTACTTTGCTTAGAGCTATAATTAAGAAGAACATTAAGTCTTCAAAGAGTGTTTGCCGATGTTGAGTTTGCATATAATTGTTCTATTCATTCTTCTCGCTACTAAGTTTTCACCATTTGAGATTGTGTATGGATTTAACTTTGACTCCATCGATTTATCTCCGCTACATGCAAGATGAACATACCGACCTTGATGGCCGTAAGATGGTTGATTTTGTGAAATGATTCATGAGAAAGCAAGGATGAACATCGAGAGGCAAACGGCAAAGGTACTAAACAAGCCAAAAAAGGGCGCCGCAGTGTTGTTTCAACCCGGTGATTGGGTGTGGTACATATGCGCAAAGAACGCTTCCAAAGGCAGCGGTGATCCAAGTTACTCCCTCTAGGAGATGGGTCGTTTCAAGTGTTGGAGCGCATCAATGACAATGCCTACAAATTGGATTTACCCGTGAGTACAATGTTAGTGCTTCTTTCAATGTTGCCGATTTGAGTCCGTTTGATGTAGGTGACGCCTGGATTTGAGGACAAATCCTCTTCAAGACGAGGGAATGATGGAGTCCAAGGTTCGCTTACTCAAACCCGGTTTGTGTTCCAAGTGGACCAATTACAAGAACTCGAGCTAAGAAGTTCACAAGGATCGTATGAATTAATTCAAGAAGTTTGGGCTCAAGAATCACCAAGAAGCCCATAGGAGATGACAAGCCCGACAACCCATGTTTCATCAATTTAATTACGTGTGATTGGGCTTTAGAATGAAGAGTTTATTTTGATTTAATTAGTAAAGCCCACGTAAATCAAGACATAGTTATTTTCGGATTTACGGGCCTTTTATTAGTTAGTTTTGTTTTTCATCGATTAGGTTTAGGTTTCACTTTATTTAAAGGCTTTATTGTCATGGACTAAATCGCTTGATCAATAATAATTTCGTGAGTTTTATGCCTCTCTTGAGAGTCTCAATTTCTCTCGATTATTCCAAGACAAATTCTTTATCGACTAATCATTCGAGTTCATCAATCTCGCTTGTGTGTCATTCATCGCTTCGAGTTGTTGCATCAACCATCTCTTTGGGGTTAGATTCAAAGGTTCGAAATTCCATCCTTTATTTTCGTTTCAGGAAGGCTGTCGATCCAAATGCTCAATTCAACAAATTGGAGCAAGGATCATATCACAATCTTATGCACACATAACCTCACACGCAAGAACTCACACACTCTTGAGCAATGCACTTGCTGCCTCGCATGATTCATTGGCACCAAAACTCTCAACTTGTTCTAACTGAAATGCTAGAGTCACTCCCCGAGAATCTCCTCCGGCTTATTTTGCAGTGCCATTCGAATTATCCTCAAGCTTTATACAAAGTCGATAGCCTTATTCTCTCAATCACCCTTGACCCATAGTCATAAGGATAATATTGTAGATCTTGACTTAATTCATATTATAATAATGTCATGTATATGATAATGCATTTTATGAAATGACAACTATTGTTTCGGCCATCAGCCTCACTTACTATTTGTAGACAAACTCACAGATGGGCCAAGTCCAACCCATTGCACTATTTATTAGCATTACATAAGAAATAAGAACACAGGAAGCCTAAGTCGCATGTAAATCACATTGAGATATTAAGCAGGTATTATTATATCTAATAATACCGGCTTAAATCACATTGAGATAATTATATATTGAAAAGGAGAAAGATTAAATAATTAGAACTAGCGTAGGTAGTCTATTAGGAACATCTCCAACAATTAAGGTAAATCGGCACCTGCCGCTATTCTTATTCTTGTGAGTTGTGAGAACTCCCTCTCCAACAGTGCTCTCCACGTTATGCCATTTTGAGCGAACACTGTACCACTTGATATAGTGTTTCACTATTCATCCGTTACATCATTTTTTTAAACGTTTGTTTAATAATTTTTATTTTATTAATAACTATCATTAATTATTTTGATTGTTTTGCATAATTTTTTATAGAGACAAATCTTCGGATGATACATTAAAATTTTATTATCAAATTCTATTTAATTACTTATATAATAAAAAAAATTGATAATATATTATTTTCATAATACAATCATGACAATATGAAAACATAAAATTCCACTTCTTGAGATAAATTTAGAAAATTAGTTTCTATTACCATGCAATTTATACTTTGTCAAGTATTGTGCAATGTCAGTTTTAAACTGCAACATTTAAATATAGTAATTTACTAAATAATTTATTTTAAAATGTTTAAATTAAATTTTATTTATTACAATTAAATATGATTAAACATAAATATAATTAAATATGAACATATATGATATAATAGTTACATCAAAAATTAATTCAATAATAGTAAGTAATGTAAAGTTGACTATTAAAGATGAATATAAGATTACTATATCTTTACTTACAATAGTGTAGAGTTCACTCTATTATAAAGTGAACCCTGAGATTCTCTAAAGACACATAAAATAGTGTAGGTTGCAGAGCTAATCATAACATAAACATTTAATAATTTATGTGGTCCTAAATTTTTGAAGAGTTATAAAACAAAATTAACTATCCATCTTTAAACTGCTTTTTATTAATTTAAAATATAATTTCCTTGATATATATTAATAAATATATATTTATTATCGATGGATCACTGAACGAAGTGTTAGGTGTATGAATGGAGAAATACATCCGATCGAAAACCTTTCGCTTCCTTAAGTCTTTACTAAAACGTGATCGAGCTAAGTATATTGTTCTCACCGAAAGATAAGGACTATCAATCGCTGAGGCCAGGTAAAGCTTAGTATGTGTGTGTGGAAGGTGATTGAAACAGAAAGACCAAACTTTAACAAACTCGTAATCTGTAAGCAAGACAAAACATAATATTAGATGCATGCGATGTTAGCTTAGATTGAGTTATCGATTGAGTCTTAGTTCACATTGCAATGTTGTGTTTAAATATGCACTCAACTAAGCAAAGAAAAAAATCAAGAACGACATAAGGATTTAACGTGGTTCAAAAACCTCTCCTACATCCACGAATCTATGAATGTACTAATTCCAAGTAACATTAGGAATTCTTTGTTTTATGCTTCCAATGGAAGTGACTTGATCTTAGTAACCATCGAGATCTTATGTCCCCGAGTTATCGTGCCAGACCTCCTCCTTTCATTTTCACCAATTCACCTTAGAGCTATTCATGGTCATTGCTTTCAATAGCTACACCTTGCTACCCACATGGCTTCATCCTAACTTTCACCTTAATCTTATGTCTGGTTAGAACTATATTTCCAACTAACCCGAGTGTGTCTTTACAATGAAGAACGAAACTAAGGATAAACAATACTCATCTAAGCTCTATTAAAGATATTACAATATGAGGACTGGACCTAAGTACCTTTGGTAGAACAAAGTTTTTTCCAAGTATCGTTGGAGTTGGAGTCGAGTTTGAGTTTCGTATTCTTTAGAGCACTAACTTGCAAAACTTCTATTTTGCTCCAGCTGAGTAAGTCTCAGATTTATAGAAGTTCAATTCAAACTAGCCGCTTGAAATCAAACTCTACTTTTGAAAATACAACCGCTAGACTTTGTCGCCTTGTACTTTATTGCTTTGTGAGTTAGTTAAATGCATAAGGCAATTTATCAATGATTTGACTCTACTTCATTAGCTCGCTTTTTGTCTTCAATTGAGTCCACGCCCGATCTCACGAGTCCTCGAACTCTTCTTACACATCTCCGTGTCATCCGATCCGCAATAAGTTGTAACCGACTTGAGATCTAGCCGAGCAATGATCCGAGTCATTCAGTGTTTATCCGGCCCTTTGATGTGTGTTTCGCTCGTAATGTTTGATGCCACAATGATCATGCTGCCTCGACAATCATGCTTCATTTTTATTGATCGACAAGGTTCAATTGTAAGATCTAATACAACAAGATTGAAACAATCTCCAAAGCAACGAGCTAAAACCTTAAGCGCGGCAGATTTCAACGATGAATGAGAAGAGACAGGATTTTACGTGGTTCGACATGAGAACCGATCTACATCCATGGACGAGGCATCGATTTGACTATGTGACCTAGAAAGATTACAGATGCAAGCTAGAATGAAACTAAGGAAAATGCGCAGCTCTCAAGCCTTCAACAATGGCTACTACTACACTATCTCTTTCTCCTCTTTTGTTTAGCTATATCTTTTCAGTAATCGTCTGCTGAATATAATGAATGTACAATTATATATCTAATATAACTCAATTAAACCATAAGATCGACACCTTTCCTCATGCATCAGTTGCCAACTCATCGCTTGTGATAATCTATCCTAACCGGCTGCTAAAGCTATCAAATAAATCCTCCAATATTCTTGGTTTTGCACACAAGTCCTTCAAGATATAGAAATACATATATATAGTCACAAAGGAATCATGAACTCAATTTATATGACAAGAGATCTTTCATCATTAAGCTCGCTTCGATGCTTTAGTTGATATGGTTTTAAGCACGTTATTTGTTGCTTTTGACTTTGCTGAATCAATCTTGCTACTTTGATTTTGAGACTTATCTCACGATGAGTCAACCTGTTCTCGCTTGATTTTGTTTCTAATCGAACGCCTTCGCCTTCAATTTTTCTTTAGACAAAAGACTTGTCTAAGCTAAGTATAGCCCCCTAACAATGATAAACCGACTTAACAAACACAACATCAATGACTATCATCGTAAATATATCTAAACATATATTTTCAGTTAGATTTTACGATCTAATCATAATATTGCTTTGACACTAAATTCTCAATATTATACATAGATCCAAATTAATTTAGTCTATATGCTGAGATTTATACTCCATTCGTCCTTCATTTTTCTTCCTAGTTTTTCTTTTTGGCATGCCCCAAAACTTCTTCATATTCCATTTATGAAAATTACCCAAAAATTATTGTTTGCTTATTACCTTCAACAACACTCTTTCTTTATACTTTTTCTACAGATGGCCCACCACTATCTCTAATATTACCTTCAACAATACCACTTATTTATACATTTTATCACCTATGGATCCATGGCTCACCACTAATTAATTTAACATTATGTGAGACTCTTACTCTACTAATAATATAATCAACGATTTTAATTAAAATAAGTGCCAAAATTCATTAGAACGAAATTGGTGAGGAAACTCTCAAGTACGGTTCTAAGGGAATGAACTAATCCATCTATTGACCGGGGAAAATAGGCCATTCACCAGGATGATTATGAAACTGTGGAGACTTGATTCGATCAAGTTGCTGAGTATTGGAAACTAATTGTATTACATCAGTATATAAAAATATTTTTACAAAATATTTACAGTACGAATGTAGAAACGAGAAATATATATGAAGAACCAATTAATGTTTGTATATAAATAGTATTATGAAAAGAACCAATGACATTGTATGTCTCTAAAAAAGAAATGACAGTGTGTTATTTCAGTGGTAGAGTGGTTAACGCCTCGGCGCCAAAAGTCTCGAGCTCAATCCACCGCGACGCCGACCTTTAAATTTTGTATTTAACTTACCAAAAAATGACACTAGATAAAACCAAAGTCATGATTTCAAGATTCAATCAACGCAAAATCCCAGATCCAAGAGACAAATGTTTAAGTTTTGCAAATTGGAAAACTCGGCACGCAAGACATTAATTAAGAAAGAGAATTAAAAGGCCGTTGAGGGATATCCTGATAAAAATAATATAAACCACTTGCTGACATTAATTATATATATAATGAAATATTAATACCAACCGGTCAAAATTGATAGTGAAATGACCATCTGATTCTCCCAAAATTATTAGAAATTTTGTCTTTAAATTGGGCAAACTTTAAAATAATGCTAGAAATCTGAGCATAGAAAACTTGCTAGCTCCCAACAACAAAAGTAGCATGCAAAGAGCAAAATTTGATATTAATTATTTAAAAAATGCTAGAATCACTTTGGAACTTAGGTTGAAAGAAACTATTAGGCGTGGTTAGATGCAGTAAATAGAATGAGTAATCGAATAATGATTTTACGTCCATTTCTAATCCTATGGTTGGTAATATTTTATAGCATGAATTATCATTCTCGAAGAAACGCTTATTTCCATGAACAAGTGATTAGTCATTTCACCCTTCTCATGGTATTACCTATTCCCGTGAATATGAAATTAACAAAATTTAATTTGTTTTTTTATCTAACAAAATATTATTCTTATTATTTTTTTATAAAATGATTAATACTAATGTAACACCTCTAATTTTGAAGATCAAATAATAATAATAATAATAATAATAATAATAATAATAATAATAATAATAATAATAATAATAATTGCAATTATACTAGTATTATTAATAAAATATCGAATTATGGATTTATGATGGGGTAGATTTTGAAATTTGTAGTAATATATGTAGATATGTACTTATCATTATCAAATCTTTATAAATATTAACAAGAGTTCTAGTAGGATTAGGACTTAATTGGATTTTATTTATATATATATATAACACACACACACGGCACATGCAACACAAAACACACATATATTATACACATAATCAGACACACAACATCACACACACACACGACATAACAAACACACACCGCACACACTCTGTACATACAAACACACATGTACACACTCTGCACACATGCATAAACACCGCACACACACCACTCACATACACAAAGACACGACACGCACACACGCACACACACCGCACACACGGCACACACACAAACACACACTGCACTCACACACACGCACACACACACACACTGCACACACACATAGAGACACAACACACACACAATATATTTCGCTCAAAGGCTCAATTGACGAAGCATTTTGATTTGTTGTGCTCGACAAAATAAGGTGGGAAATTTATGCTTGTGGTTATGTTATCCCTATTATTTTATATGTTTTATATTCATATTGATTATATGACTACATGTTTTATTTTAAAGACTACATGATGTTTATGTTAATATACGTGTTCTCATGTTATACTACATGTTATTATTATATTTAAGGGCTCATGTAATATTAAGGCATCATGTTATTATTATATTTAAGACCTCGCTGTAATATTAAGGTCTCATGTTATTATTATATTTAAGACCTCATGTAATATTAAGGCCTCATGTTATTATTATATTTAAGACCTCACGTAATATTAAGGTCTCATGTTATTATTATATTTAAGACCTCACGTAATATTAAGGTCTCATGTTATTATTATATTTAAGACCTCATAGAATATTAAGGCCTCATGTTATTATTATATTTAAGACCTCACTAAGAATATTAAGGTCTCACATTATATATATTTTTCATGATATTAAATTCTATTTATGTGGCAATATGAAAGATTAACATGTATTACGATGTGGATAATTGCATTGTTCCTCACCGAGTATAATTATGATATGCTCACCCCTTTCTACTTTCGCTTTGCGGTTGAGGAGTCAAGCTACCATGGAAGTCGAGAATGACTAGTATAATAAGAAGTTGTTTATTTGTTTTAGTTAAAGTTATGAGATTTTCGATATTGATTAAAATCATAAGTTTAGTTTTCTTTATTAAGTCGCTTTTAAATTAAATATTTTTTAGACACGCCTTTTAGTTTATTATTTTGTTTAACATGGCTACTTGTGAAAACAAGATTGATCAAGTCCTTTATAAGAAGTCAAAATTAACTTTATATTTATCTCGTTGAGTTTACAAGTTTATCATTTGTTGTTCAAGTTTAAATTAAATTTTCTCTTAGAAAATTGAGCGTTACAACTAATGAATAATTCTAATAAAGATAATAAATAAGAATAAAATAATAGTAATAATAAAAGCAATTAATAATATTAATATAATAAATAATAATTATAATAAAATAATAGTATTAATAATAATATTATATAATAAAATAATAATAATAATTATTATTATTATTATTATTATTATTATTATTATTATTATTTTCGCTCATTCCTATATACGCACTAAACCATATAAATCACATATTTACCCATTCTATTTCTATCACCATTTCATTCCAACGCTCATTCTATTCCTATCTAATTTTATTTTTGAATACAAGTCACCACCTTATATCTCTACATATATTCATAAACTCATAGTATATATCAAAATTAGGGCGGTTATCTCACAGATTCTTGCATGAAAACTTATTTAAATGCGTTAAGAAAGATTGAGATGTGTTTTTATTCACAAAGTGCAACAAATAATAGGTAGGAATAGGATTCGCAAATGAATGTTTCATTAATTCCTTTATGCTATTATTGAAAAGCTAAACTTAATAGGAGTAACTAATACACTACAAGAACAATGAGAATAGCGACGGAAAATTCCGTTGCTAAATCTTAAAATCCGTTGTTAAAACCTTCTAGCGACGGAATTGCTACGAAAATATTTCGAATCAAAAATCATGGTCGCTAAACAAGATTAGCGACGAAAAAGCTCATTGCTAAACTAGCGACGGATCGTAGACGAAAAACCGTTGCAAAAAAGATTGGTTTTCCATTCTTTGATTAGCGGCGAATTGCAACGGATTTTTCCGTCGCTAATCAACAATCTGATACAATTCCGTCGCTAATTTCAGTGTTCTCGGTTATGAACGTTCCGTCGTTAATCCGCTGTTTTTTTTAATTTTATTTTTCCCAAAATGAGCCTTCTAAATCAAGATAATTATAAAATATGTTCAAATCAGAATTCATCTTAAAATACTAAATAAAAATGCAACAAAATACGCACCAAATTAAACACAAACATAACATAAGATAATCAACAAACGTAATCCATAACACAACATAATCCACAAATACAATACATAACATAATCCAAAAGTAAACATAACATAATCGATAACCAAATTCTAATATATCTAATATCCGATGATGCTACAAGTAAGTGATAATCAACCGATAAAGATGGTGGATGTCCTGCATCCAGAGAACCCGAGCCGAATGAACCGCTATAAAGCCTCTTGTTGAGTGCAAATGAGCTTGAAATTGATCAAGTGCCTACTTTGTGCCTCGCCTCACGCCTCATATTCCCGACCAGCTTTCATTTTTCCTTATATTCTCAGCCGTTGTCTCCCGATCGCCTCCTCAACCTCTATCAACTTCTCGGATCAATTCGACGATTTGTAGAATCGACATTCGCCGATCCACTAGGATTACTCATGAAGCTCGTACGAGAACCCGCCCAAACAATCTCTTCTTCGAGGGGCCTCCTAGGACTTGCTTGAGGATCTCACCTCATTCTATCTCCACTTCATCCGCTTGGAAAGACTAGCTCAATGTCGAAATTGTTTTCAACCTGCATTTATAAAATAAATTCACTTAAGATTATATAGTTAATAATTCTAGCTAAGTCTTTGATTTGAAGATACTTACCATAATACTAAGAGACTTCGGATCGCATATTCACCATCTTCAAGTGACATAATACCTCTTGAATATATCCCATCGCACTTGAGGTATTTCGACACCACGTGCACTGCATTCAATCTAACAAATGAAATTTGTTTAAGTAGAAATTAAATTAAAACAACGAAATTTATTAAAGTGTGAGATACTTACCATCACAAATCACAATTGCATATTCTAAAGTACTGAGCCACCTCTATGCTTAAAGAATTAATTATTAGTAGGTCAGATAGGATGAGATATGCACTGAATATAATTCTTCACCAAACAATAGTAGAAGGTTGACAAACGTCACTTTCTTACCAATGATATTGCTTCGACTTACATTATTTAAATTTAAACATTTAGGAAAATCTAATTTCAAACTACAAGTAATTCAAGTTTTAACTACTAAGTAGTATTTGCTAGAAGTCAACTTAACAACACAAAACATCATCCACAACATTAATTTAATTTCTCTCGGACTTCCGTTCAAGATGAGTTAAACTATCTGTAATTTAAGCTCGCAAGGCTGAAAACTGAACATTAGAAGAGAAAACTGATATTGGGCATGGAAGGGCTTAACTGGGATCCTCCTGCTTGAAACTAATTGATTTCTCAAATACTAAGCAGCCACATGATACCCATGCTTATGAAAATGTTAAGTAATTCATGGAGACATACATTAAGAAATCTGACCACATAAACAGAGGTCATGTGACAAAGCATGAAATTATTGCACTTACTCTGTAGCATCCTTTACTTGCAAAATGACACAGAACACACCAATGCAAACATTATCAATTATAGGAAAGCTATTGAAAGAATCAGATAAGAACCCTGAGAATTCTTTGAGAACTTGAACTGACTATTGATGAGACATATTTCAAGGAATTTTTAAATACTTCACCTTCACAAAAGTATCACCAAAATATATGATTCCCCATAATATGTGCTTTGCCTGACTGATAAGAAGACAAGTTCATCGAGAAGTATAATATAATCATGCACCAAGAGTAGCAGATACTAATGAATCAAGAGAATAAATCACCTTGAGCTCTTTGAACACTGGACAAATGAAATAACCTTAGATGCATCTTGGGATGTAAAGGATGTCAGAAATTGTAAGTGAAACTATCATGTGAGGTATGGGAGAGGAGCGAAATTAGCAAATCCATATTAGAGGGGAGGTAAGAACATGCATCGGAGAAGCAAAAGAGAAAAGGATAACCACAATGATGTATCGACTGAAAAATACAAGCACATGAAATGTAGTCCCTTTCAATTATTACCTTTAAGTATTAATATATGATAATTCATTAATATAACTTTGCTTTTGCACTCAAAATAGTACATAAAAGAGCACTAGAATGGTTCATCCTCCACAATCATAGCATGTTGTAATGAAGAAATTGGTGATTGTAACAATTTCTCAATATATAAGAGAATTTTAAAAATAAAAATATAAACCTGATATTCTCAATAGAAGCAAAGGCACCACTCACATTTAGCCAAGAAAACGCCAAGATTCGAACACAATTAGTACAAAACTCCCAAAAAACACAACCTTGCCAATAGAATCTATAATGACAAATATTTGAACCCTATATTTAATACATACACACGTATACACAAAGATAAACACACACAAGATGAGTTGTACCTTTTAAAACAAAGATTGCAGCAGTGTACATGTGATAGAGAGAGAGAGAGAAGAGGAGGAGGAATGAGAATATGATTTTCACTACCGATATAGCTCACCGCCAACCATACATCAACAATACGCCATTTTAAAAAATTTTGTAACTAGTTAACTAAGAAAACATCTTTATTTGCAACTGTAATTTATCTGTCACGATTCGTCACTATACACTACTAGACAAACAAGAATATTGACTAAGAAAACATCTTTATTTGCTAAATCTGTAATTTATAGAAATTTCTTTCCATTTTCGACTCACTAATCACTATACTTCTTCCCAAGCCTAAAAAAAAACTTACCTCAGATAGCAATCGTCACATGCGGAAGACAAAGACGACGCGACGACGCATAGCATTAGTGTCAGCGATAACGTGGAATAGCAGCAGAAGCGGTGGTGATAGAGCCAAAATACGGCCTAGTAGACGTAAACACTGAGCAGATGAACTTTGCGTCGCTATGCGCAATGACGCTAAGACAATCATGGCCATGTACGAGCGAAATGGAAGAGAAAGAAGAAGTTCGAATGATTTGGGAAGAAAAGATATATTCACTTTAATAATATAATCCAAACTCATAAATCCATTATTAAAATTAAAAAATAATAAAAAAACTGAAAATTTTAACAACGGATAAACCGTAGCTAATATTTTTGAAAAATAATAAATAAATAAATAATTTTAACTACGTGAATTATTCCTGTAGAAATCAACTGACACGCTTCGTCGTAAGTCCGTTGCAAAATTTACTCGTAGCTATTACGTCCGCAAATTCCGTAGTTAAATTCAAATAGTATTGTCTGGCCGCAGCTCACTCGCAGATCCGCTCTATTTAACAACTAACATATTTTGTTGTTGATTCCCTGCTGTTCGGCTTTTTTGTTGTGATAGGGACGACATCATAAAAATAGCGTTACCAACTTAATAATCTATCTAATATACTAAGGCCTGCTTGTAGGCTGAGATATGCCCTGGATAGAACCCATCTCGACTTATCCGCTTGTTTTGTACATGAGATCCGTTATCTCACGAGCTCGTGATATATGTAAAGCCCGAGATAAATAATTGTAGCCTCGTGGTAGTAACTCACCACATTCCCATTCAGTATTCAACGCACAAGAGCGCTCGGGATAACCAAGCAAAATTGCCAAAGTATCCTCATTTTCCCCAAATCCGTGACGTGCCCTATCTCTCCATTCATTTGTGCGAAAATAAGAAACGCAGTCTCCTAGCCCGACACCACACCAATGAAACCACACCAATCACACACGCTGCTGTGACGACGTTCCTCGCTTTACAGGAGCGCTCCGCCCACCATGATTTGGAGGTCGTCCGATTGTAGTGAGTCTGGCCTCTTCGGTTAATCGAAGAGCCCTGCTCACCCACTTCATTTGAGGTCGACCAACGCATTGCAGCTCGCCTCGTCTCTCTAAGAAGGCTGCTCACCCAAAACATTTGAAATCTCGACAACCTGCGCTCCTGTTAGTGTGAAGAAGAGCACCCAACACTCACTTCTAAATCGGTAACATTGTAAATTATCTTCGCTATTTTGACTCTCTTTTTTTTTTGAAATGTCTAAGCTTCAAGGTGATTTTTCAATTTATCTAACAAATGCTGACTTCACATTTTTTGTACATTCCCTATCGTCATCGTGAGGAAACTGATCTGTGTCCATCTCTCGTGTTTGAGGTCACCTATTCTCTTTTTCTTTTCAGTATTGTTCCTATGTCATCATTTTTTAATTTTGGACACAAGTTGTGGTT